>CM062295.1:423316193-423468793 GCA_031216915.1 Pictodentalium vernedei
TATGAATTAGACACTATTTCTAAAACCTCGCCCTGGTAACAGAGGCAGAGGCAAGTAAGTTCGTATACCGTATTCACACATCCAACCACTCCGCGCGCCTCCATATCTCCGCCCCAGTACCCAAACCGCGTCTATCAGACATCAATACCGCTGATGGAAAATATAATTTTTTATACCCTCCTTGCGTAGTAATACCCCCCCCCCCCCCACCCCGCTCGATCCTTCCAGGGTGTGTAAATGTCTTGTCCCAACCCACTATTGCAGCATATATATGCCCTCCACCACTGATCTAAGTGCTGTCCCTCCTATAATGTCTACACTGACAATCGTAGGCTAGGGTTCCATACCCCCCCCCCCCCCCCCCCACACACACCACATACACATGATGTACGCACTGACATGTACCAAATGATCATAAACTCGCAACATATACACGCTATGTCCAACACCAATGCGTGCGTGTTTAGGTGTAATTGCTCTGTACACTAATTTTTGTCCCCTCCCCCCCCCGTTCAGCAAGTTTATAAATGAGAATATTTGGAATTATTCTTGTCTATTGAGCCCATTGGGTTCTAGTGTTTGAAGTTTGTTAATCCAAAATGCTTCACGACCCCTCCTGTAAGCTGTATTTTGTTTATTAATTTGTTCAATCCCAATAATCTTAAAATCGTTTATACTATGGTTTTTGGTCAGAAAATGATGTGGTATCGGTTCATCCATAACCTCAAGTTTTATTCTACTCAGGTGGTTTTGCATTCGCTCATACAATTTTGTCCCCGTCTCTCCCACGTACACGACTTCATTGCACTTGTCGCAGAAAATCCCATATATCCCATATATCACATTCCTGGACATGCAGGTGATTTTTTTGCCTATGTGGTAGGCCGTCCCGTTCTTGTCTGCGAATTGTTTTGTTTGGAGCATAAACCCACAGACTTTGCGTGTAGGTATTGATGCGTGTCCGTGGGTTTTGTATATAAACCGGTTTTAAGAAATAAAACCCACGGACACGCATCAATACCTACACGCAAAGTCAGATCACCCAATCAACACTAAAAGAGCGATACCATATGGAATAGCTTCAAGAGTAAAAAGAATATGTTCCGATAATGCTGAATATGAATGCCACAAAAATAATATAAAACAGCACCTGCATGCCAGAGGTTACGACGAAAAGTTTGTAAGCGAACAACTAGAAAAGGTCGATCAAATCGAGCGCAAACAGTTACTTGAAAAACGATCCAACAATTCAACCGGCGAAAGAGTCCCGTTTGTGGTCACATACTCGCGGCGCCTCCCCGACATCGGGAAAATAACGCGGGAACGGATGCCCATTTTACACCGCTCAAAACGCATGAAGTTGGCATTCGAAAAACCTCCCCTGATTTCGTACAAAAGACTGAAAAATTTGGGAGATATCATAGTCCACAGCAAGCATAATAAAATGTTCAACAATCAAGGGACGGGATCTGATAGATGCGAGAGAAAATGTGCAATCTGTGGGTTTATGCTCCAAACAAAACAATTCGCAGACAAGAACGGGACGGCCTACCACATAGGCAAAAAAATCACCTGCATGTCAGGAATGTGATATATGGGATTTTCTGCGACAAGTGCAATGAAGTCGTGTACGTGGGAGAGACGGGGACAAAATTGTATGAGAGAATGCAAAACCACCTGAGTAGAATAAAACTTGAGGTTATGGATGAACCGATACCACATCATTTTCTGACCAAAAACCATAGTATAAACGATTTTAAGATTATTGGGATTGAACAAATTAATAAACAAAATACAGCTTACAGGAGGGGTCGTGAAGCATTTTGGATTAATAAACTTCAAACACTAGAACCCAATGGGCTCAATAGACAAGAATAATTCCAAATATTCTCATTTATAAACTTGCTGAACGGGGGGGGGGGGGGGGACAAAAATTAGTGTACAGAGCAATTACACCTAAACACGCACGCATTGGTGTTGGACATAGCGTGTATCTGTTGCGAGATTATGATCATTTGGTACATGTCAGTGCGTACATCATGTGTATGTGGTGTGTGTGTGTGTGTGTGGGGGGGGGGGGGGGGTATGGAACCCTAGCCTACGATTGTCAGTGTAGACATTATAGGAGGGACTGCACTTAGATCAGTGGTGGAGGGCATATATATGCTGCAATAGTGGGTTGGGACAAGACATTTACACACCCTGGAAGGATCGAGCGGGGTGGGGGGGGGGGGGGTATTACTACGCAAGGAGGGTATAAAAAATTATATTTTCCATCAGCGGTATTGATGTCTGATAGACGCGGTTTGGGTACTGGGGCGGAGATATGGAGGCGCGCGGAGTGGTTGGATGTGTGAATACGGTATACGAACTTACTTGCCTCTGCCTCTGTTACCAGGGCGAGGTTTTAGAAATAGTGTCTAATTCATATTTGCTTTTTACGTAATAACGCGGAACATATCTTTACTTGTTGCCACCCAAGGAAGATATGATACGGTTATTTTGCGCGTAATAGACTCGGATACGGGGAACAACATGAAACGGGGAACATATCTTTACCACCCAACGGAGATATGATACAGTGGTTTTATAAGCAATACACTTGAATATGGAGAACAACGCGTGTAAACAATTCGGGTCAAGGAATGGCTGAATGTGTGAATACTGCATGCGAACTCGCTTCTGCCTCTGTTACCAGGGCGAGGTTGAGATAAATGATTGAATGTTTCTAATTCTAAGGCTGAGAACAAAAAAATGCGCGAGATAACGCGGAATATATCTCCACTCGTTACCACCTTAGGAAGATATGATACGGTCTTGTTTGTCCATAATTTACAATTAAAGAAGGTGAACAACGTGTAATGCGGAACATATCTTTACTTGTTGCCACCCAAGGAAGACATGTATCGGCGATTTTATAGACGGGTTCGTGATTAGGAGCTAGGCAGCTACTTGCCAAATAATAAATCGATCTGTAAGACGTACGCGTATCACGATCAATTTTATAATTCCCATTCAACAATTAGGATCAGCGTGACGCTAAATTTTACGTTCCCATGACGCGATACACATTGGTACGGCACTTAACGTAAGGGAATAAGTATTAGTCAAAAATGAAAGCCGCTTAGAAGGAAGTAAACTTCCGAGCATGACGGCAATTTGACGAAGTTATATATATATATAATTTGTCGACATTTTCGGGAGATTACTCCCTTCTAAGCGGCTTTCAATAGACAAGAATGATTCCAAATATCAAATATTCTCATTTATAAACTTACTGATGGGGGGGGGGGGGGGGGGGGGGGGGGTATAAATTAGTGTGAAGAGCAGTTACAGGCGTGTTGGTGTTCAACATAGCATGTATGTGTTGTGAGATTATGAACACTGTGTATATGTTACATCATGCGTATGGGGTGGGTGGGGGGGGGGGGGGGAGTGGATGGGGTGCATAGACACCCTAGCCTACAATTGTCAATGTAGGCATTACACCAGGGGCCGTATTCAGATCAGTGGTGGGGGATATATATGCTGCCAAAGGGGTGGGGACAGGGGTGGGGCGCTTTATTACTACGCAAGGAAGGTATAAAAAGATTATATTTTTCATTAGCGGGACTGATGTCGGATTGACGTGGATTGGGTATTGAGGCGGGGATATGGAGGCGAGCTTTTGAATGATTGAATGATGCGGGTCAAGGTGTGGTTGGATGTGTGAAAACGGTATACGAACTAACTTGCCTCTGCTTCTGTTACCAGGGCGAGGTTTTAGCAATAGTGTGTAATTCATATTTCCTTGGTGCGTAATAACGCGGAATATATCTTTACTTGTTGCCACCCAAAGAAGATATTATACGATATTTTTTGCATAATTTACGCTTGAATGCAAAGAGCAAAGTGAACCGCGGAACATATCTTTACTTGTTGCTACCCAAGAAAGATATGATATGGTTATTTTGCGCGTAATAGACTCGAATAGGGGAACAACGTGAAACGAGGAACATATCTTTACTCGTTACCTCCCACGGGAGATATGATATGGTGATTTTGCAATCAGTACACTTAAATATGGAGAACAACGTGTTTGAACGATTCGGGTCAAGGAATGGTTGGATATGTGAATACTGTATGCAAACTCGCCTCTGCCTCTGTTACCAGGGCGAGGTTGAGATAAATGAATGAATGCTCGTAATTCTAAAGCTGAGAACAAATTTTGCGCGTAGTAACGCGGAATATATCTTCACTTGTTGCCACCCATGGAAGATATGATACGGTATCCTTTGTGCATACAACGGCTCGGCCGATCAGGACGAAACTTCGCATGCGCATGTAGTTCGGCCCTGAAGAGGTTTATCGTCCATCGGACCTGGGGTGGGGGTCCGCATGCGCAGTAACGATCTCATAAACTACTGGACCAATCGGGACCAAACCTAGGACATATGTGTATGGTCCATCGAGTAGTGAGTTGCCAGCATCAGTAATGGGGTAAGGGCCAATCTTCGCGCATGCGCATTAACGATCTCTGAAACTGCTGGGCCAATCGGGACGAAACGTGGTTGGTATATGTAACTTCGATCGGGTAGTATTTTGGGCCAATCAAACTGGGCATGCGACCCGATCTTGACCTTCTAGCCCGGACGAAATCGGGTACCCCCTTTAGTCTATCATCTATTTCAGTAACTATGTTTGTAACGCATAGCCTCCGAAACCCCTAAGCCAATCGGGACGAAAGTTGCAATGCATATGTAGTTTGGCCCCAGGGATGTTTACCACTACCGATATGAAGTGGGGATCCAGTCTTCGCGCATGCGCAGTAACAATCTTAGAAACTACTTGGCCGATCGGAACGAAAGCTGAGATGTGTGTGTAAGGACCATCGGGAAGTCATTTGCGATCATCGTACATGGGAGGAGCCCGTCTTGGCGCATGCGCATTAAGGATCTCCGAAATTACTCGGCAAATCGGGACGAAACGTGGTATGTATATAACGTTCCGTCGGGTAGTGTTCGGGACCAATCAATTTACGCATGCGCCGTAACCTTGACCTTAAAATTGTGACCTTCATCTCTAAAATAGCCATTTTCGGACCAATTTCAATAAAAAAAAATGTATCTGGGAGGATTCACCATGCTCAACTCAATCCAGCTGCCCATTTCAATCCATGCCGGACGAAGTCGGCGCCTCAGCTAGTACTATATATATTGTTAGAGCGATATTGCTCGAACGTTCACCATTTGCTTGTAATGTTCGAATAACAACTCCCGCTACCAGTGTTATAACCGCGAACATTTAACTGTTTTTAGTTGATCTATCTATGTGCAGGTATGCAATAAACCGATCGAGATGAAACTTGCCATGTATATTACTTTTACCAGGAGAGTTATGTTGCAGAGTCGAATCCGACCGAGGACATAACCCTGACACTGATATTCAACCTTGACCTCTAGTCGTCTTTTCTCTTCTGATTTCAGCGGAATATGGGATCTAGTGGTTTTTACGGCATAGCTAACAACAATATGAAGTCGTTTTGGGTCTGCGACATGACCTTGATCTTGAAACAAGGCAATGTGGCTCGCAAAATTTACTGTTCATGTCAATGAAACCTTGTGGAAATCGGGCAGTCTATACATATTTTGGTCATCTTTGTATGAATAGAAGTATTCTGCAGGACTCGAAACGAAATTTTGCACCTATAATATTTACTCGGTCCGAGGAACATTTCTGTGGGATTGAAACTGATTTTGGACGTGACCATGACTTTGAATGATCACCCTTGAGCTTTTAAAATCTCCAATTCCCGACCGATTCTGACGAAATTGCGTATCTGAGGTTATAGCGCAGTGTAGAACAATACCGAAGTTTCCAAACATAGAATTGGCACGACGTTTTGCCACTGTGGAAGGCCAGACATCCAGTGTAACAATATTTGAGAGGGTGGATTATTCTGCTGTGAAAAATCAGACCCGTCGGCCGAGATTCCCATGTCCTGGGAAAAATACGAATGTTAGGTGACACGGGACAAGCTTGTGAAATACACAGCCATTGTGCGAGACGTGCCCTTCAGCCCGATAATGTCTGACAGGGCTGATATCTCTGCGAGGGAATATCAGCCCCGGGAATTGTGTTTCTAATGTCTGCGGTGACTACGACGTCAGGTAGGTGATGAGGGTAATATATTTACATGTCCAATTGCTGAGATTCTCCTGTCAGGGGTGACTAGGGGCGTCAGTTAGGTGATAAGGGGGTGGATAATGTATGATCCCCCTCCCCTCTGCCCCCTTCCCCCAAATGTAACCAAACAATTTCACAAATAAAAAAAGAAGTGTTATGTAAAGAACCTACAGGTATTTCATTGTTTTTTTTATTTTGTGCAGATTGTTTTGTTCCACTGTAGATGAGAATGTCTTGTTGTACTCTCCAATGCACTCCAACTGAAGAAAACATAAAAAAACACACCATTATATGGAGAACTGATGTCATTTTTGCAACCAGGCAGATACTGCGTGATGCCCCCCCCCCCCCCCCCCCCACCAAGTAAATTGTGCAACCTGGTGGATAATGTGTGATCCCCCCTCTCTCCAAAATAGATTGTAACCAAACCATTTTACACAAAACGTTTTAAGTAAAGAATATACTGGAATATCGTTGTTTCTGATATGCTGTGCAAATTGTTTTCCTCCAGTGTAATGGAAACCGCCATTGATGCCCCCTCCAATATAAATTGTAACCAACTTCTCCAACAAACCTGGTGGATAATGTGTGATGCCCCCCCCCCCCCCCCTCCCCCCGCTTGAAAAAAATAATTGTAAGAAAACATTTCTACAAAAAACCCAAAATTATGTAAAGAATCTACGGGTATGTCATTGTGGCTGATATGCTGTGCAAATTGTTCTGTTCCAGTGCAGTGGAGAGTGTTTTGTGGCAGTCTCCAATGCACTGTAAGTGAACAATCATATTTAAAAAAAAAAAAATGAAACACCTCCATGTGGAGAACTGATGTCACTCTTGTAATCTGTTGGATAATGGGTGATGTCCCCAACAAATTATAATCTATCACTTTTACATAAAAAAAAATTATGCAAAAAATCAACAAGTACGTCATTGCTTATGATATGCTATGCAAATTGTTCTGTGCCATTGTGGTGGAGAGTGTTTTGTTGTACTCTTCAACACAATCTATCACCCCTATATGGAGAACTGGTATCATTTTCTTCAACCTGGTGGATAATGTGTGATGCCCCCCTCCCCCCGAAATAAATTGTAACCAAACTATTTTGCATAAAAGGTTTTCTGTAAAGATGTCTGGTGGATAATGTGTGATGTCACTACCCCCTCCCCAATAACCTGTGTGGCACTCTCCAAGACACTGTAATTAAACAGATGTACAAAACACCTCTATAAGGAGAAGTGACGACATTTTTGCAATCCTCGTCATTATCTTCTCCAGACCAGGTACTAAATACATTGTGCTCGATGAAGTTGCATCTGTACTAACCCCTCTCTTTTGCTCGTGCGTTCGTGGTGTTGGTGATCGGTTTGGATATCATGGCGGGTAGTATCAATTTGGACGAGATCCAGACTAATCCCGAATATGACTTTGGTCTCCTACTGAATGATAAAATTGGGAGGTCTCCCGAAGACAAGGACTCTACGTCCATTTTTAACAATACAGAATGTAAGTACTTCCTGCCTAGTGAATTGGTTAGTGAACTTGGTGGGGTGCGTGGATCTTTCTCGGCATTTCACATCAATTGCCAAAGTCTAAATGCCCATTGGGATCCACTATATCACCTACTCTCCGACCTGAATAATGAAGAAAACACATTCGATGTCATTGGACTTACGGAAATCTTTCAAGTCCCCTCAAATGTGTCTTACAATCTAGAAGGATATCACCCCTTATTAACAAACACAAGGCCTAGTGACGACGACAGGCGTGGGGGTGTTGGGCTGTTCATAAAAAATGAAATTTCTTTCAGTGTTCGTAAAGATCTGTCCGTTTTTATACCTCATGTATTTGAGTCTATCTTTGTTGAATTAAAGTCAAAACTTTCGTCAAAAATAATTGGCGTAATATTCAGACCAAATACGACACCAAAAGCAGATATTGACTTATTCCATTCAAAAATAAATTATTTAACTGATATAATTAATAAGGAAAAGAAAACAGCCCTGATTATGGGCGACTTCAATATTGACCTTTTAAAAGTAGCTTCTCATTTTAAAACAGACTTATTTATTGACATGATGTTTAGTGAAGGCTTCACACCTGTTATCACCAAACCAACCAGAGTAACAGATCGTTCGGCAACGCTGATAGACCACATCTTTACCAACTCTATTTCTAATTGTTTCAAATCTGGAATATTCCTAACCGATGTTTCAGACCACTTTGGAATTCTTTATATTGAATTAGCCCATACAAAACCTGAATGTTCAAAACCCCTTCTCTCCAGGAAAATAAATTACAGAAGTATAGAACTTTTTAAGTTGTTGCTGTCTCAAAGCGACTTTTCTGCAGTTATGGAGGCAGACTGTCCCAATATAGCTTATGATAACTTCTTGAATATCTACTTGAATGCCTTCGAATCAGCCTTCCCTTTAAAAAGCCTCAAACCAAATAAGAAATTCATAAAACGACAGCCGTGGATGACCAAAGGTCTTTTAGTGTCATCCAATAACAAAAATAATTTTTTCAACAAGAAGTTGCGATCTCCCTCAGAATTTAATGTTGGAAATTACAAAAATTACTGCCGGGTATTTAACAGAATTCGAAAGCAAAGCAAAGCTATGTATTATGAACAAATCCTCATCGAAAACAAGAACAACATGCGGAAAACGTGGCAAGTTTTGAATAATGCATTAAATAGGAACAAAAATAAGAAATCCCTACCTTCCTTCTTCAATCTTGGTGACAAAAAAATAGATACGCCAAGGGACATTGCACAGGAATTTAATAACTTCTTTGCAAACATAGGCAACCAGACTTCACAACTGATATCCAACCCCCAAAAGTCATTTGACGAGTACCTGAATACTAGACAACCCCAAAACATATTTATTACACCGACGTCGCCTTCTGAAATAACGAATATGGTAAAATCAATGAAACCTAAATTAGGCCAAGACTGTGAAAATGTATCGACGAGTATCCTCAAACACTCAATAAACTTCATTGCCACCCCACTCGCGCATATTATGAACAATTCACTCAACCAGGGTACAGTTCCTGACAGGATGAAAATTGCCAAGGTTACCCCAATTTTTAAAACAGGTGATGAAAACAATTTCACGAACTATAGACCAATCAGCATTTTGCCTGTTTTTTCAAAAATCCTAGAAAAAATTATGTTTATAAGTCTCACAAATTTTTTAAACAAATTCGACATTCTCTATCCTCACCAATACGGCTTTAGGAAACATCTCAGTACAATGCACCCTGTTATGCATTTGTTAAAACATATAGCCACAGAAAATAACAAAGTTAGTAAAGACAGTACACTAGCCTTATTCTTGGATCTCTCTAGGCCTTTGATACTATAAGCCACGCGATACTACTTCAAAAATTAGAACATTATGGAATAAGAGGCAATGCTAAGCACTGGTTCAAAAGCTACCTTCAGAACAGGACACAGTATGTCTTCCTTGGTGACAGTAAATCGAACTTAGCTGTAATAACATGTGGGGTACCACAAGGTTCAATATTTAGCCCCATCCTTTTTCTTGTTTACATAAACGATATAAATAATTCAACAACATTAAAAGTTCTATCGTTTGCAGATTACACCTCGGGATACAAGTCTGGAGTAGAGATAAACCCGCTGATCGAAGAATTCAACGAGGGAACTGCAAAAAATATTCAATTGGTGCTCCGCCAACCACTTAGTTTTGAACCCGAAGAAAACGAAATATATAATTATCAATCCATCCCACAAAGAAAATACTTTCCATGAGAATATATGTATTAATAATCAGATTATCGACAAAGTTGGCAACAGGCAGAACGAAAAATCAGTAAAATTCCTGGGCATAAATATTGACGAAAATCTAACCTACAATGGACACATATCCCAAATCTGCTCGAAAGTTGCCTTTGCCAATCTCACTCTAAGTAAAGTGAAAAAATTTCTTCCTCACAGAGTTATGAAAACTTTATATTTTACCTTAATACAAAGTCACTTTATATACGGAATTCCGTTATGGGAAGGCTCTAAAGCTTGTAATCGACTGTTTAAACTACAAAAACGATTAATACGAATCATAAATAATAAGAAATATAATGCTCATACTGACCCACTGTTTACTAAAGACGGAATTTTAAAGATAAAGGATTTGTATAATTTACATGTCTCTCTGTTTATGTTTGACTGGCAAAATGGAAATCTCCCGGCATCATTTGCGAATTTTTTTCCTTCTGCAAATAACCAAAACAATGTTAGCACACACCAAACGGGCCTTTTATATACACACAGAACTAGAACAAAAACCTTAGATAAGCTGCCTGTCTTTGCATTTCCTAAACTATGGAACGAACTAGAAAGGGATATCAGGGCAATAAAAAACAGAAAGAAGTTAAAAAAAAACGCTAATTACAAGATTGGTTTCGACATACTCAAATAATGTCTCCTGTTCTAATCCCAACTGCCCAGATTGTGCTATCTACTTGCATCCCCGGTTATGTATCACCTTTCACTAGTTTATACCGACTTTCGTCAACTCATCACCAGGATACTACGTGGATTAACAAGCTCTCAGGATGTATTGGAAACTCATTCTCAATGTAATTTGTCTGGTATTCTCGTCCCTGCTGGCTTTTGATTCGGTCTTCCCCATGTTTTTTTTTTTTGTTTTGTTTTGTTTTTTTTTTAGCAGTTTGCCTCTCACTCTGTATACGCATAAATTAAAGGAATGGTGAAATCCGTTTCATGTGCCTAGCTGAACTGGGCTCCGACCACCACTCGCATCACCAACGCATGATTTATTCGGGCTATTCTTAAAAGAAGAGAATGGGAATTTACCATGTTGCATTAGAACTTTTTCATTTTTTCTACCCCCTTGGTCTTTCTATTTCACTCTATTTTCCTCTTTTATATCTCAATGCTCTTTCTCTTTCCTATATAAGGGAAGGCAGGAAGACAGCCAATCTGGTTATGCCTTACCCTACCAGTATACGAATGAAGTATTGGCGGATTTGTAATATAGTGTTAACTGTATTTATATAGTGTAAATGTTCTGATTTCATGTACTTTATGTTTAGTCTTTTGTAAATTTGTATGCTGGTGAATAAAATATATATCAATATCAATCAATAAGGATTTTGATACATTCCCAATATCCGATGGAAATACACAGCCACTGTGCCACTCTCGAAACTTTCTGACAGGACTGACTCCCGAGAGGGAGATTTACCTGTAGGGGATGACAACATATCCCATATCCGGTGGGAATACACAGCCACTGTGCCATTCCCGACATTTGCTGACAGGATTAATATCCCCGAGAGGGAATATCAACCTCGGTAGCTAAGATTCTCCTGTCAAGGGTGACTTCGGTCGTCAGTTATATGATAAGATGTGTGTGTGGGGGGGGGGGGGGGGGGGGGTCTCTATTATGATACATGGCCCAATATCCGATGGAAATACACAGCCACTGTGCAATTCCTGACCTTCAGCCCGACATCTACTGAAAGGGCTGAGATCCCCGAGAGAGAATATTAACCTCGGTAGCTGGCTGAGATTCTCCTGTCAGGGGTGACTATGTGCGTCAGTTAGGTGATACTGGGTTCACGATTTTGATAATTCCCAATATCCGATTGAAATACACAGCCACTGTGTCATTCCAAGCCTTCAGCCCATTATTTCCTGATAGGGCTGATATCCCAGAGAGGGAATATTAACCTCGGTAGCTGAGATTCTCCTGTCAGGGGTGACTACGGGTGTCAGTTAGGTGATAAGGGGTCACGATTTTGATACATTCCCGATATCCGTGAAAAGACACATCCACTGTGCCATTCCCGACATCCAGCCCGACATTTCCAGACAGGGCTGATATTCCCCAAGAGGGAATATCAACTTCAGTAGTTGAGATTCTCCTGTTAGGGGTGGAAATACACAGCCACTCTATCATTCCTGAGCTTCAGGCCGATATTTTCTAACAGAGATGATATCCCCGAGAGGAAATATCAACCTCGGTAGGTGAGATTCTCCTGTCAGGGGTGACTATGGGCGTCAGTTAGGTGAAAAGGGGGTAACGATTTTGATACATTCACAATATCTGGTGGAAATACACAGCCACTGTGCTATTCCCGACCTTCAGCCCGACATTTCTAGACAGGGCCGATATATTCGAGAGGGAATATCAACCTCGGTAGCTGAGATTCTCCTGTCAGGGGTGACTACGGGGGTGAGTTAGTTTAATAAAAGGGTCACGATTTTGATACATTCACAATATCTGGTGGAAATATACAGCCACTGTATCATACCAGAGCTTCAGACCGATATTTCCTAACAGGGCGGATATCCCCGAGAGGGAATATCAACCTCGGTTGGTGAGATTTTCCTGTCAGGGGTGACTACGGGCGTCAGTTAGGTGATAAGGGGGGTAACGATTTTGATTTATTCCTAATATCCGGTGGAAATACACAGCCACTGTGCCATTCCCGACCTTCAGCCCGACACTTCCAGACAGGGCTGATATCTCCGGGAGAGAGTATCAACCGCGGTAGCTTAGATTCTCCGGTCAGAGGTAACTACGGGTGTTTGTCAGGTGATATGGGCGATCACGATTTTGATACATTCAACCATGGTAGCTTAGATTCTCCGGTCAGGGGTGACTACGGGTGTCAGTCAAGTGATATGGGCGATCACGATTTTGATACATTCATAATATCTGGTGCAAATACACAGCCACTGTAATTTTCTCGAGCTTCAGCCCGATATTTCATAACCCAGGTGATATTCCCGAGAGGGAACATCAACCTCGGTTGCTGAAATACTCATGTCAGGGGTGACTACGACCGTCAATTTGCCGATAAGGGGTCACGGTTTTCATACATTCCCAAAATCCGGCGGAAACACACAGCCACTGTTCCATTCCAGACCTTTAGCCCGACAATGTCTGACAGGGCTGATATTCCCGAGAATGAATATTAACCTCGGTAGCGGAAATTCTCAAGTCAGGAATCACTACCGGCGTCAGTTAGGTGAAAATGTGGTCATGGTTTTGATACATTCCCGATATCCGTTCAAAATACCAAGCCATTGTGCCATTCCCGACCGTTAGCCCGACATTGTATGACAGGGCTGATATACATGAGATGGAATATGAAACTCGGTAGCTGAAATTCTCATGTCAGGGGTGACTACGACCGTCAATTTGGTGATAAGGGGGTCACGGTTTTGATACATTCCCAAAATCCGGCGGAAAATTCACAGCCACTGTGCCATTCCAGATCTTTATCCCGACATTGCCTGACAGGGCTGATATCCCTAAGAAGGAATATCAACGTCTCTAACTTAAAATGTCATGTAAGGGGTGACTGCGGGCGTCAGTTAGGTGACGCGGGGGTCACGGTTTTGATACATTCCCGATATCCGTTCAAAATACACAGCCTCTCTGTCATTCCTGACCTTTAGCCCGACATTTTGTGACAGGGCTGATATTCCCGAGAAGGAATATCAACCTCGGTAGCCGAAATTCTGATATCAGGGGTGACTACGGGCGTCAATTAGTTGATGAGGGGTCACTATTTTTATACTTTTTCAATTCCGGTGAAAACACACAACAACTGTGCCGTTCTAGATCTTCAGGGCGACAATGTCTGACAGGGCTGATATCCCCGAGAAGGAATATCAACCTCAGTAGCTTAAATTCTCATGTCAGGGGTGACTACGACCGTCAGTCAGGTTATAAGGAGGTCACTGTTCTGATACATTCCCAATATCAGTCTGAAATACACAGCCACTGTGCCATTCTCGACCTTTAGCCGGGCATTGTCTAACAGGTCTGATATCCCCGAGAGGGAATATCTACCTCGGTAGCTGAAATTTTCATATCAGTGATGACTACGGGGTCATTGGGGTGATAAGAGGCCAGGCTTTTGATACATTCCTGATATCCGGTTAAAATACACAGCCACTGTACCATTCCCGACCCCTAGCCCGACATTGTCTGATAGGGCTGATCTCCCTGAGAGGGAATATCAACCTCGGTAGCTGAAATTCTGATGTCAGGGGTGACTACGACCGTCAATTTGGTGATAAAAGGTCACGGTTTTGATACATTCCCAAAATCCGGCAGAAACACACAGCCAGTGTGCCATTCCAGACATTTAGTTCGACAATGTCTGACAGGGCTGATATTTCCGAGAAGGAATATCAACATCGGTAGCCGAAATTCTAATGTCAGGGATGACTACAGGAGTCAATTAGGTGATAAGAGGGTCACGATTTTGATACATTTTCATTATTCGGTGAAAATACACAGCCACTGTACTTTTCCCGAGCTTCAGCCCGATATTTCCTAACCCATCTTATATCCCCGAGGGGGAACATCAACCTCGGTAGCTGAAATTCTCATCTCAGGGGAGACTACGACCGTCAATTTGCTGATAAGGGGGTCACGGTTTTCATACATTCCCAAAATCCGGCGGAAGCACAGAGCCACTGTGTCGCTCCAGACCTTTAGCACGACAATGTCTGACAGGGCTGATATTCCCGAGAACGAATATTAACCTCGGTAGAGGAAATTCTCATGTCAGGGGTCACTACCGGCGTCAGTTAGGTGAAAATGTGATCACGGTTTTGATACATTCCCGATATCCGTTCAAAATACCAAGCCATTGTGCCATTCCCGACCGTTAGCCCGACATTGTATGACAGGGCTGATATACATGAGATGGAATATGAAACTCGGTAGCTGAAATTCTCATGTCAGGGGTGACTACGACCGTCAATTTGGTGATAAGGGGGTCACGGTTTTGATACATTCCCAAAATCCGGCGGAAAATTCACAGCCACTGTGCCATTCCAGATCTTTATCCCGACATTGCCTGACAGGGCTGATATCCCTAAGAAGGAATATCAACGTCTCTAACTTAAAATGTCATGTAAGGGGTGACTGCGGGCGTCAGTTAGGTGACGCGGGGGTCACGGTTTTGATACATTCCCGATATCCGTTCAAAATACACAGCCTCTCTGTCATTCCTGACCTTTAGCCCGACATTTTGTGACAGGGCTGATATTCCCGAGAAGGAATATCAACCTCGGTAGCCGAAATTCTGATATCAGGGGTGACTACGGGCGTCAATTAGTTGATGAGGGGTCACTATTTTTATACTTTTTCAATTCCGGTGAAAACACACAACAACTGTGCCGTTCTAGATCTTCAGGGCGACAATGTCTGACAGGGCTGATATCCCCGAGAAGGAATATCAACCTCAGTAGCTTAAATTCTCATGTCAGGGGTGACTACGACCGTCAGTCAGGTTATAAGGAGGTCACTGTTCTGATACATTCCCAATATCAGTCTGAAATACACAGCCACTGTGCCATTCTCGACCTTTAGCCGGGCATTGTCTAACAGGTCTGATATCCCCGAGAGGGAATATCTACCTCGGTAGCTGAAATTTTCATATCAGTGATGACTACGGGGTCATTGGGGTGATAAGAGGCCAGGCTTTTGATACATTCCTGATATCCGGTTAAAATACACAGCCACTGTGCCATTCCCGACCCCTAGCCCGACATTGTCTGATAGGGCTGATCTCCCTGAGAGGGAATATCAACCTCGGTAGCTGAAATTCTGATGTCAGGGGTGACTACGACCGTCAATTTGGTGATAAAAGGTCACGGTTTTGATACATTCCCAAAATCCGGCAGAAACACACAGCCAGTGTGCCATTCCAGACATTTAGTTCGACAATGTCTGACAGGGCTGATATTTCCGAGAAGGAATATCAACATCGGTAGCCGAAATTCTAATGTCAGGGATGACTACAGGAGTCAATTAGGTGATAAGAGGGTCACGATTTTGATACATTTTCATTATTCGGTGAAAATACACAGCCACTGTACTTTTCCCGAGCTTCAGCCCGATATTTCCTAACCCATCTTATATCCCCGAGGGGGAACATCAACCTCGGTAGCTGAAATTCTCATCTCAGGGGAGACTACGACCGTCAATTTGCTGATAAGGGGGTCACGGTTTTCATACATTCCCAAAATCCGGCGGAAGCACAGAGCCACTGTGTCGCTCCAGACCTTTAGCACGACAATGTCTGACAGGGCTGATATTCCCGAGAACGAATATTAACCTCGGTAGAGGAAATTCTCATGTCAGGGGTCACTACCGGCGTCAGTTAGGTGAAAATGTGATCACGGTTTTGATACATTCCCGATATCCGTTCAAAATACCCAGCCATTGTGCCATTCCCCACCGTTAGCCCGACATTGTATGACAGGGCTGATATACATGAAATGGAATATGAAACTCAGTAGCTGAAATTCTCATGTCATGGGTGCCTACGACCGTCAATTTGGTGATAAGGGGGTCACGGTTTTGATACATTCTCAAAATCCGGCGGAAATTCACAGCCACTGTGCTATTACAGATCTTTATCCCGACATTGCCTGACAGGGCTGATATCCCTAAGAAGGAATATCAATTTCACTAGCTTAAATTGTCATGTAAGGGGTGACTGCGGGCGTCAGTTAGTTGATGCCAAGGGTCACGGTTTTGATACATTCCCGATATCCGTTCAAAATACACAGCCTCTCTGCCATTCCTGACCTTTAGCCCGACATTTTGTGACAGGGCTGATATTCCCGAGAAGGAATATCAACCTCGGTAGCCGAAATTCTGATATCAGGGGTGACTACGGGCGTCAATTAGTTGATGAGGGGTCACTATTTTTATACTTTTTCAATTCCGGTGAAAACACACAACAACTGTGCCGTTCTAGATCTTCAGGGCGACAATGTCTGACAGGGCTGATATCCCCGAGAAGGAATATCAACCTCAGTAGCTTAAATTCTCATGTCAGGGGTGACTACGACCGTCAGTCAGGTTATAAGGAGGTCACTGTTCTGATACATTCCCAATATCAGTCTGAAATACACAGCCACTGTGCCATTCTCGACCTTTAGCCGGGCATTGTCTAACAGGTCTGATATCCCCGAGAGGGAATATCTACCTCGGTAGCTGAAATTTTCATATCAGTGATGACTACGGGGTCATTGGGGTGATAAGAGGCCAGGCTTTTGATACATTCCTGATATCCGGTTAAAATACACAGCCACTGTACCATTCCCGACCCCTAGCCCGACATTGTCTGATAGGGCTGATCTCCCTGAGAGGGAATATCAACCTCGGTAGCTGAAATTCTGATGTCAGGGGTGACTACAACCGTCAATTTGGTGATAAAAGGTCACGGTTTTGATACATTCCCAAAATCCGGCAGAAACACACAGCCAGTGTGCCATTCCAGACATTTAGTTCGACAATGTCTGACAGGGCTGATATTTCCGAGAAGGAATATCAACATCGGTAGCCGAAATTCTAATGTCAGGGATGACTACAGGAGTCAATTAGGTGATAAGAGGGTCACGATTTTGATACATTTTCATTATTCGGTGAAAATACACAGCCACTGTACTTTTCCCGAGCTTCAGCCCGATATTTCCTAACCCATCTTATATCCCCGAGGGGGAACATCAACCTCGGTAGCTGAAATTCTCATCTCAGGGGAGACTACGACCGTCAATTTGCTGATAAGGGGGTCACGGTTTTCATACATTCCCAAAATCCGGCGGAAGCACAGAGCCACTGTGTCGCTCCAGACCTTTAGCACGACAATGTCTGACAGGGCTGATATTCCCGAGAACGAATATTAACCTCGGTAGAGGAAATTCTCATGTCAGGGGTCAATACCGGCGTCAGTTAGGTGAAAATGTGATCACGGTTTTGATACATTCCCGATATCCGTTCAAAATACCAAGCCATTGTGCCATTCCCGACCGTTAGCCCGACATTGTATGACAGGGCTGATATACATGAGATGGAATATGAAACTCGGTAGCTGAAATTCTCATGTCAGGGGTGACTACGACCGTCAATTTGGTGATAAGGGGGTCACGGTTTTGATACATTCCCAAAATCCGGCGGAAAATTCACAGCCACTGTGCCATTCCAGATCTTTATCCCGACATTGCCTGACAGGGCTGATATCCCTAAGAAGGAATATCAACGTCTCTAACTTAAAATGTCACGTAAGGGGTGACTGCGGGCGTCAGTTAGGTGATGCCAAGGGTCACGGTTTTGATACATTCCCGATATCCGTTCAAAATACACAGCCTCTCTGCCATTCCTGACCTTTAGCCCGACATTTTGTGACAGGGCTGATATTCCCGAGAAGGAATATCAACCTCGGTAGCCGTAATTCTAATATCGGGGGCGACTACGGGCGTCAATTAGTTGATAAGGGGTCACGATTTTTATACTTTTTCATTATCCTGTGAAAACACACAACAACTGTGCCGTTCTAGAGCTTCAGGGTGACAATGTCTGACAGGGCTGATATCCCCGAGAAGGAATATCAACCTCAGTAGCTTAAATTCTCATGTCAGGGGTGACTACGACCGTCAGTCAGGTTATAAGGGGGTCACTGTTCTGATACATTCCCAATATCCGTCTGAAATACACAGCCACTGTGCCATTGTCGACCTTTAGCCGGACATTGTCTAACAGGTCTGATATCCCCGAGAGGGAATATCAACCTCGGTAGCTGAAATTTTCATATCAGTGATGACTACGGGGTCATTGTGGTGATAAGAGGCCAGGCTTTTGATACATTCCTGATATCCGGTCAAAATACACAGCCACTGTGCCATTCCCGACCCCTAGCCCGACATTGTCTGATAGGGCTGATCTCCCTGAGAGGGAATATCAACCTCGGTAGCTGAAATTCTCATGTCAGGGGTGACTACGACCGTCAATTTGGTGATAAGAGGTCACGGTTTTGATACATTCCCCAAATCCGGCAGAAACACACAGCCACTGTGCCTTTCCAGACATTTGGTCCGACAATGCCTGACAGGGCTGATATTCCCGAGAAGGAAGATCAACATCGGTAGCCGAAATTCTAATGTCAGGGATGACTACAGGCGTCAATTAGGTGATAAGAGGGTCACGATTTTGATACATTTTCATTATTCGGTGAAAATACACAGCCGCTGTACTTTTCCCGAGCTTCAGCCCGATATTTCCTTATCCATCTTATATCCCCGAGAGGGAACATCAACCTCGGTAGCTGAAATTCTCATGTCAGGGGTGACTACGACCGTCAATTTGGTGATAAGGGGGTCACGGTTTTGATACATTCCCAAAATCTGGCAGAAACACACAGCCACTGTGCATTCCAGACCTTTAGCCCGACAATGTCTGACAGGGTTGATATTCCCGAGAAGGAATATCAACCTCGGTAGCCGAAATTCTAATGTCAGATGTGACTACGGTCGTCAATTAGGTGACAAGGGGTCTCGATTTTGATACATTTTCAATATCCGGTGAAAATACACAGCCACTGTACTTTTCCCGACCTTCAGCCCGATATTTCCTAACCCAGCTGATATCCCCTAGAGGGAGCATCGACCTCGGTAGCTGAAATTCTCATGTCAGGGGTGAATACGACCGTCAATTTGGTGATAAGGGGGTCACGGTTTAGATACATTCCCCAAATCCGGCGGAAAAACACAGCCACTGTGCCATTCCAGACCTTCATCCCGACAATGTCTCACAGGGCTGATTTTCCCGAGAAGAAATATCAACCTCGGTAGCTGAAATTCTCATGTCAGGGGTGACTACGACCGTCAATTTGGTGATAAGGGGGTCACGGTTTTGATACATTCCCAAAATCCGGCAGAAATTCACAACCACTGTGCCATTCCAGACCTTTATCCCGACATTGCCTGACAGGGCTGA
This sequence comes from Pictodentalium vernedei, assembly GCA_031216915.1. Classification (NCBI taxonomy): domain Eukaryota; kingdom Metazoa; phylum Mollusca; class Scaphopoda; order Dentaliida; family Dentaliidae; genus Pictodentalium; species Pictodentalium vernedei. Next base: position 423,336,165 of record CM062295.1, read on the forward strand.
TATCCCTAAGAAGGAATATCAACTGCAGAAGCTTATATTCTCATGTAAGGAGTAACTACGGGTGTCGGTCAGGTGATAAGGGCGTCACGGTTTTGATACATTCCCGATATCCGTTCAAAATACACAGCCTCTCTGCCATTTCTGACCTTTAGCCCGACATTTTGTGACAGGGTTGATATTCCCTAGGACGAATATCAACCTCGTAAGCTGAAATTCTAAGGTCAGGGGTGACAAAGAGCGTCAATTAGGTGATAAGGGGTCACGATTTTGATACATTTTCAATATCCGGTGAAAATACACTACCACTGTGCCATTCTAGATCTTCAGGCGGACAATGTCTGACAGGGCTGATATCCCCGAGAAGAAATATCAACCTCATTAGCTTAAATTCTCACGTCATGGGTGACTACGGCCGTCAGTTAGGTTATAAGGTAGTCACGGTTCTGATACATTCCCAATATCCGTTTGAAATAAATAGCCACTGTGTCATTCTCGACCTTTAGCCAGACATTGTCTGACATGTCTGATATCCCAGAGAGGGAATATCAACCTCGGTAGCTGAAATTTTCATGTCAGTGGTGACTACGGGGTCACTGAGGTGATTACATGCCAGGTTTTTGATACATTCCTGATACCCGGTCAAAATACACAGCCACTGTGCCATTCCCGACCCCTAGCCCGACATTGTCTGATAGGGTTGATATCCCTGAGAGGAAATATCAACCTCGGTGGCTGAAATTCTCAAGTCAACGGTGACTACGACCGTCAATTTGGTGATAAGGGAGTCACGCTTTTGATACAATCCCAAAATCGGGGGAAACACACAGCCACTGTGCCATTCCAGACCTTTAGCCCGACAATGTATGACAGGGCTGATATTCCCGAGATGGAATATCAACCTCGGTAGCCGAAATTCTAATGTCAGGGGTGACTTCGGGTGTCAATTATGTGATAAGGGGTCACGATTTTGATACATTTTCAATATCCGGTGAAAATACCCAGCCACTGTACTTTTCCCGAGCTTAAGCCCAATATTTCCTAACCCAACTAATATGCCCGAGAGGGAACATCAAGCTCGGTTGCTGAAATTCTCATGTCAGGCGTGACTACGACCGTCAAGTTGGTGATAAAGGGTTCACGGTTTTGATGCATTCCCAAAATCCGACGGAAACACACAACCACTGTGCCATTCCAGACCTTCAGCCTGACAACGTCTGACAGGGCGGATATTCCCGAGAAGGAATATCAACCTCGGTAGCCGAAATTCTAATGTCTGGGGTGACTACAGGCGTCAATTATGTGATAAGTGGTCACGATTTTGATACATTTTCAATATCCGGTGAAAATACACAACCACTGTGCCATTCTAGATCTTTAGGACGACAATGTCTGACAGGGCTGATATCCGCGAGAAGGAATATCAACCTCAATAGCTTAAATTCTCATGGCAGGGGTGACTACGGCCATCAGTTAGGTTATAAGGGCGTCACTGTTCTGATACATTCCCAATATCCGTTTGAAATACACAGCCGCTGTGCCATTCTCGACCTTTAGCTGGACATTGTCTGACAGGTCTGCTATCTCCGAGAGGGAATGTCAACCTCGGTAGCATGTCAGTGGTGACTACGGGGTCACTGGTGTGATAAGAGGCAAAGCTTTTGATACATTTCTGATATCCGTTCAAAATACACAGCCACATTGCCATTCCCGACCCTTAGCCCGACATTGTCGGACAGGGCTGATATCCCCGAAAGGGAATATCAACCTCGGTAGCTGAAATTCTCACGTCAGTTGTGATTGCGGGCGTCAATTGGGTGATATGGGGATCACGGTTTTGATACATTCCCAATATCCGATGGAAATACACAGCCACTTTGCCCTTCCGAGCTTTATCCCAGACTTATCTGACAGAGCTGATATCCCTGAGAATGAATATAAACCTCGGTAGCTTAAATTATCATGTAAGGGGTGCCCACGAGAGTCAGTCAGACGACTAGGAGGTCACGGTTTTGATACATTCTCCATATCCGTTCAAAATACACAGCCACTGTGCCATTTCCGAAACTTAGCCCGACATTGTCTGATAGGGCTGATATCCCTGAGGGGGGAATATCAACCTCGGTAGCTGAAATTCTTATGTCAGAGATGACTACAATCGTCAGTTTGGTGATATAGGGGTAACGGTTTTGATACATTCCCAAAATCCGGCGGAAACACACAGCCACTGTGCCATTCCAGACCTGTAGCCCGACGATGACTGACAGGGCTGATATTCCCGAGAATGAATATTAACCTCGGTAGCCGAAATTCTCAAGTCAGGGGTCGCTACCGGCGTCAGTAGGTTATAATGAGGTCACGGTTTTGATACATTTCCGATATCCGTTCAAAATACACGGCCACTGTGCCATTCCTGACCGTTAGCCCGACATTGTATGACAGGGCTGATATCCCTGAGATGGAATATGAACATCGGTAGCTGAAATTCTTCTGTCAGGGGTGACTACGACCGTCAATTTGGTGATTAGAGGGTCGCGGTTTTGATACCTTCCCAAAATCCGGCGGAAACACACAGCCACTGTGCCATTTCAGACCTTTAGCCCGACAATGTCTGACAGGGCTGATATTCCCGAGAATGAATATTGACCTCGGTAGCCGGAATTCTCAAGTCAGGGGTCACTACCGGTGTCAGTTAGATGGTAATGGGGTCACGGTTTTGATATATTCCCGATATCCGTTCAAAATACACAGCCACTGTGCCATTCCTGACCGTTAGCCCGACATTGTATGACAGGGCTGATATCCCTGAGGTGGAATATGAACCTCGTTAGCTGAAATGTTTATGTCAGGGGTGACTACGACCGCCAATTTGGTGATAAAGTGGTCACGGTTTTGATACATTCCCAAAATCCGACGGATATTCACAGCCACTGTGCCATTACAGATCTTTATCCCGACTTTGCCTGACAGGGTTGATATTCCTAAGAAGTAATATCAACTTCAGAAGCTTAAATTCTCATGTGCGGGGTGACTGTGGGCGTCAGTCAGGTGATAAGGGGGTCACAGTTTTGATACATTCCCGATATCCGTTCAAAATACACAGCCTCTTTGCCATTCCTGACCTTTTGCCCGACATTTTGTGACAGGGCTGATATTCCCAAGAAGGAATATCAACCTCGGTAGCCGAAATTCTATTGTCAGGGGTGATTACGGGCGTCAATTAGGTGATAAGTGGTCACGATTTTGAGACATTTTCAATATCCGGTGAAAATACACAACCACTGTGCCATTCTAGATCTTTAGGCCGACAATGTCTGACTGGGCTGATATCCCCGAGAAGGAATATCAACCTCAGTAGCTTAAATTCTCATGTCAGGGGTGACTACGGCCGTCATTTAGGTTATAAGGGGTCACGGTTCTGATACATACCCAATATCCGTTTGAAATACACAGCCACTGTGCCATTCTCGACCTTTAGCCGGACATTGTCTGACAGGTCTGATATCCCCGAGCGGAAATATCAACCTCGGTAGCTGAGATCCTCCTGCCGAAGGTGACTACGACCGTCAATTTTGTGATAAGGTTTTATAAGGTCGCGGTTTTAATACCTTACCAGTATCCGGTGGAAATATATAGCCTCTGTGCCCTTTCCGAGTTTTAGCCCGATATTTCCTAACCGACCTGATATCCCCGAGAGGGAAGATTGACCTCGGTAGCTGAGATGCTCCTGTCTGGGATGACTGCGTGCGCCAGTTAGGTGATAAGGGGGTCTCGATTTTGATGCATTTCCGATGTCCGTGGGAAATACACATCCACTGTGCAATTTCTTACCTTCAGCCCGACATCTCCTGAAAGGGCTGAGATCCCCGAGAGGGAATATTAACATCGGTAACTGAGATTTTCCTGTTAGGGTGATTATGGGCGTCAGTTAGGTGATATTGGGTTCACGACTTTGATACATTCCCATCACGGTTTTGATACATTCTCGATATCCGTTCAAAATACAGCCACTGTACCATTTCCGACCATTAGTCCGACCATTAGTCCGACCTTGTCTTAGAGGGCTGATATCCCCGAGAGGGAATATCGACATCAGTAACTGAAAGTCTAATGTCAAGGGTGACTAGGGACGTCAGTTAGGTGATAAGGGGGTCACGGTTTCGATACCTTCCCAATAACCGTTGGAAATACACAGCTCGTGAGCCGTTCCCGACCTTTAGCCTAATATTGTCGGACAGGGCTGATCTTCGGGAAAGGAATATCCTCCTCGGTGGCTGAGGTTCTCACGTCAGTGGTGACTGTATGCGTGAATTGCGTGATAAGGGGGCCACGGTTTTAATATATTCCCAATATCCGGTGGAAATACACAGGCATTGTGCCATTCTCGACCTTTAGCCCAACATTGTCTGACAGGGCTAATCTAATATCCCCGAGAGGTAATATCAACCTCGCTAGCTGAAATTTTCATGTTAGGGGTGACTACGGGGTCATTGAGGTGATAAAGGGGCAACGCTTTTGATACATTCCTGATATCCGTTCCAAATACACAGCCACATTGCCATTCCCGACCCTTAGCCCGACATTGTCTGATAGTGCTGATATCCCCGAAAGGGGATATCAACCTCGGTAGATGAAATTCTCACGTCAGTGGTGATTGCGGGCGTCAATTGGGTGATATGGGGGCCATGGTTTTGATACCTTCCCTATATCAGGTGCAAATACACAGCCACTGTGCCCTTTGCGAGCTTTAGCCCGATATTTCCTAACCGATCTGATATCCTCGACAGAGAAGATTGACCTCGGTAGCTGAGATGCTCCTGTCAGGGATGACTACGTGCATCAGTTAGGTGATAAGGGGTTCACGATTTTGATACATTTCCGATATCCGGGGGAAATACACAGCCACTGTGCAATTTCTTACCTTCAGCCCGATATCCCCTGAAAGGGCTGAGATCCCCGAGAGGGAATATTAACCTCGGTAGCTGAGATTTTCCTATTAGGGGTGACTATGGGCGTCAGTTAGGTGATACTGGGTTCACGACTTTGATACATTCCCAATATCTAATGGAAATACACAGCACCGTGTCATTCCATGCCATCAGCCCAACATTTCCTGACAGGGCTGATATCCCCGAGAGGGAATATTAACCTCGGTAGCTAAGATTCTCCTGTCGGGGGTGACTACGGGCGTCAGTTAGGTGATAAGGGGTTGATATCCCGGGGAGGAAATATCTTGAAATATCAACACCGGCAGCTGAGATTGTCATGTCAGGTGTGACGTCAGTAAAGTGATAAAGGGGTCACGATTTTGATACATGCCCAATATCCGAGGAAAATACACAACCCCTCTGCGATACCCGACCTCCAGCCCGACAGTTTCGGACAGCGCTGATATCCCCGAGAGAGAATATCAACATCGGCAGCCAAGATTTTCATGGCTGGTATGAATATGTTTGATACATGCCTACTATCCGAAGGGAATACACAGACCCTGTGTGATACCCCAACGTCGTGTTACAGGGCAGAACTGTGTTTCGTAATACTAATGGGCCGAAGTGTATGAGATCTCTAAGTTTAGAGTGGGGGTTCAGTAAAGTAATGGTCATGAATCTCCACCACGAGCCGACCGTGGTTCGGCACACGATGTGGTGATAGAAGTGCAAAGATACGAACCCCGGCCCGGTCTGACCTGGCCCGGACCGACCCGGCCCGGACCGGCCCGGTACGTAGTCCATACTAGATTTACTGATAAACGTTTGTCTAATATCTTAGCTTGGATTCACTGAGCCCAGCAAAGATTCCTGTGCTTCCCCCAATAGGTATTAGGGTCTTAGAATTGACGAAACGGGATCAAGAGTAATTTTTCAAAATTTCTTGACAACCGGCGGTTTATGATCGGCCTAGTTGCTTATAGAAGACATTGTCTATATCTTTGGAAACGATTCAACTACATCATTCCCTATAATCTGTCACTTCTTTCTCATCCGAAACCCCCTCGTGGCGTCTCTGAAAGTCACCGTTCCGAGATACCCACCGGTGTCTAACTTACAAGCGCGCCCACTAGGAAACCATAATATCCCAACACAGTCGACCGAGACAACTGAATGGACAGCCATGGTTGTTATCCCAAGGCCTGACAAACTTATTAAACTAAACTACTCCCAGTGTTGACCCTTCTCTCCTTCTCCGAGGCCACTAGGGGCACGTCCGTTCTAAAGCAGAGTGATTTTTAGAGGGCCATTTCGGGGTCCGGGATGTTCGTACTTCGGTTTTCAGGCCGCGTAATTAAAGATTTGAGTAATTCATGAGACTCAACCAGAGCAACGATTGATGATGAAATTGATTTACATTACAACTGTTTCGAAATGTGTGATGATCAAATGAAATCGAAATGACTTTTTATTCGAAATTCACCTTCAATCAGAGTATGTCACCAAGTTGCATATTTTCGAGATAGACCTATCGTGTTAAGAGGAAATACATGAATATGGAGATTTGATTGTGAAAGAACATGGATCGCAGCAGAAAGGTGAGTACGGATAAATGACTTTTCTTTCCCGGCACACTGCATGTCTCACAAACCAATGCAGATATATTATCCGTTCCAATATTTCCGGGAATTTCGTAAGTAAAAACAATATTGGGGGGGGGGGGGGGGTATTAGAAACACCACCAGAGTCCCAGATTAACCCTCCATTTCATGAAAATGTTTTCTGGGAAGGCCGGCGGACCCCGTCCAACGAGAGCGGGGATACACCCTCCCGTGCTACTCCCGGGTAACGCGTACCGATCAATGGCGATCATCGCTCGGTGATGACGTATTTTACCCCACCCCAACTCCACCGCACCCACGATATTTCGTTCCAGCTCCCCTGGAAGTCAGTCCAAAACAAAACACAAACGAAAACGTTGACGAAAAGGATGAATTGAGAAGCGAGTCTGATAATGAATGGTGCGTACAGAAAATTCGATTTTGCAGTGTCCCTCAGTCTTGAAAGGGGGTGTCGCTCACAGCAGCTTCAGAATCAGCGATGTGAAGTTAGTTACTTATTCCTTGTTTGACATTTTGACATTTTTTATTCCATCAAAACAGGAAAAATGGCACTTGCTATAGGGTGGCACAAATGAAGACGAGTTGATTGGCATGTTGCCCGTCCCCATATGACCCCTTTTTGTGGGGCAACCAGGGCCTTAAAAGTGATAACCTCCCAGAAAACCTAGATGGGCAAATCTGATCAAATAAAAGGTGCTGTAGGGTAGCACAAATGAAGACGAGTTGATTGACATGTTGCCCGTCCCCATATGGTTCCTCTTTATTTGGCAACCAAGGCCCTAATGGTGACAACCTCCCAGAAAACCTTCTAGATGGGCAAATCTGATCAAATAAAAGGTGCTGTAGGGTGGCACAAATGAAGACGAGTTGATTGACATGTTGCCCGTCCCCATATGGTCCCTCTTTATGGGGCAACCAAGGCCCTAAAAGTGACAACCTCCCAGAAAACCTTCTAGATAGGCAAATCTGATCAAATAAAAGGTGCTGTAGGGTGGCACAGATGAAGACGAATTGATTGACATGTTGCCCGTCCCCATATGACCCTTCTTTAAGGGCAACCAAGGCCCTAAAAGTGACAACCTCCCAGAAAACCTTCTAGATGGGCAAATCTGATCAAATAAAAGGTGCTGTAGGGTGGCACAAATGGAGACGAGATGATTGACATGTTGCCCGTCCCCATATGACCCTTTTTACGGGGCAACCAAGGCCCCAAAAGTGACAGCCTCCCAGAAAACCTTTTAGATGGGCAAATCTGATCAAATAAAAGGTGCTGTTGGGTGGCACAAATGAAGACGAGATAATTGACATGTTGCCCGTCCCTATATGACCACTCTAGATGGGGCAACCAAGGCACTAAAAGTGACAACCTCCCAGAAAACCTTCTAGATGGGCAAATCTGATCAAATAAAAGGTGCTGCAGGTTGGCACAAATTAGGACGGGTTGATTGACATATTGCCATGAAATCGCGGATAAACTTGCATTTAGGTTGACATGCGTTTAACGCGAGTTTATCGGCGATGTTAACGCGAGGTTATCACGAGTTTATCTGCGAGGATAACGCGAGGTTGGCGCGCGTTTATACGCGAAGTTAACACGAGGTTATCCGCGAGGTTACCTCGAGTTTAACGCGAGTTTATCGGCGATGTTAACGCGGGGTTATGCGCGAGGTTATTGCGAGTTTATCCACGTTCTTAGGGCGAGTACAACGCGAGGTTAACTCGAGTTTAACGCGGATTTGTTCGCGAGGTTATCGCTAGTTTATGCGCGTTGTTAGCGAGAGTTGACCCGCGATGTTAACTCGAGATTAACGCGAGTTTATGCGTGAGGTTAGCGCGCGTTTAACGCGAGTTTATCCGGGATATTAATGCGAGTTTATGCGCAAGGATATTGCGAGTTTATCCGCGATATTATTTGGCGCGAGTTTATCCAGGAGGTTAACGCGAGTTTATCCTGGAGGTTAACTCGAGTTTAACGCGCGTTTATCGGCGATGTTATCGGCGACGCGAGGTTAACACGAGTCCATCCACGAGGTTAACGCGACTATGGCGCGAGTTTATCAGCGATGTTAACGTGAGGTTATGTGCGAGGTTATCGCGAATTTATCCGCGTTGTTAGCGGGTGTTAAACGCGATGTTACGCGAGTATGAGGCGAGTTCATCCGCATGGTAATCGCGAGTTCGACGCGAGTATATCTGCAACGTTAATGCGAGTTAATCCGCAAGGTTAACGCGAATGTATCCGCGAGGTTCAATAGAGTTTAACGTGCGTTTAAACGCGAGATTAACGCGCTTTTGACGGGTGTTCGTCCGTGAGTTTATCCCCGAGGTTAACCCGAGTTTTACGCGAGTTTGGCGCGAGTTAATCCCCGAGATTGACGTGTGTTTGTCGGCGCAGTCAGTGTTAGTTTATGCGAGTTTATGCGCGACGTTGACCCGCAGTCAGCGCGAGTTTTTCCGCGATATTTATGCGAGTTTGTGTGCACGGTTATCGCGAGTTCATCCGCGTTATTAGCGAGAGTTTAACTTGAATTTATCTACGAGGTTAACGCGCGTTTGGCGCGAGTTTATCCGCGAGATTAACACGAGTTTATCGGCGAGGTTAACTCGAATTTGACGCGAGTTTATCCGCGATTATAACGCACGTTTATGCGCGACATTGACGTGAGTTTATCCGCGAGGTTGAATCGAGTACATCTCGAGTTTATCGGCGATTTTAAAACGAGTTTATGCGCCAGGTTATCGCGGGTTTATCCGCGTTGTTATCGCGAGTTTATCCGCGAGGTTAACGCGAATTTAGCGCGTGTTTGTCCGTGAGTTTAACACAAGTTTATCCCCGAGGTTAACTTGAGATTAACGCGAGTTAATTCTCGAGGCTAACGCGTGTGTATCCGCGAGATTAGCGCAAGTTTATGCGCGACGCTAACGCGAGTTTATCCGCGAACTTAACGCGAGTCTAACCACTAGGTTAATGCGAGTTTAACGTCAAGTTAGCAGGAGTTTAACGCGAGGATAACGTGAGGTTAGCGCGTGTTTAACGCAAGCTTATCCGCAAGTTTAACGCAAGTTTATCCACGAAGGTAACGCAAATGTAACGTAAGGTTAACGCGAGTTTTGCGCGAGGTTCTGCGCGAGGTTAACGCGAGTTTGTCCGCGAGGTTAACGCGAGTTAAACGCGAGTTTATCGGTGATGTTGACGCGAGTTTATGCGAGAGATTATCGCGTGTTTATCCGCGTCGTTAGCGCGAGTTGAACGCGAGTTGAACGCGAATTTATCCCCGGGCTTATTGCGGGTTTATCCGTGAGTTAATATGCGAGGGTAACGCGAATTTAACGCGTGTTTGCCCGCGGTTACTAGTTTATCCCCAATGTTAAACCAAGATTAACCCGAGGTAATTCGTGAGGTTTACTCGTGTTTATCCACGTGGTTAGCCGGCGTTTGGCGTGAGAATATCCGCGAGTTTAACGAGAGTTAATCCGGGAGGTTAACACCTGTTAACCGCTAGGTTAACGTGAGGTTATCCGCGAGGTTAACACGAGTGTTACGCAAGTTTAACGCAAGTTAATCCACGATGTTAACGCGTGTTTACCCGCGAATGTAACGTAAATATATCGCCGAGGTTAAGGCGAGTTTAACGCGCGTTTAACGCTAAGTAATCCGCGAGATTAACGCGCGTTTATCCCCAAGGTTAATGTGAGATTACACGCGTTCATTGGCGAGGTTAACGCGTGCTTATCCGCCAGATTAACGCGAGTTTATGCGCGACGTTAACGCGAGTTTATCCGCGAGATTTAACGCGAGTCTATCCGCTAGATTAACGCAAGTTTAAAGCGAGGTTAACTCAAGTTTAATTCGAATTCATCAGCGAGGTTAACTCGAGTTTAAAGGGAAATTATCCGCTTTGTTAGCCCGAGTTTGACTTGAGGTCATCGCGAGATTATCTGTGTAGTTAGCACGTGTTCAACGCAAGTTTATCCGCGAGGTTAACGCGAGTTTAACTCGAGTTTAATACGAGTTAATTCGCGAGTGTAACGTGTGTTTATCGGTGCGGTTAGCGCGAATTTATGCGCGACGTTAACGCGAGTTTAGCGAGTATATCCGCAAGATTAACGCGAGTTTATCGCGGAGGTTAACGCGAGACTATCCCCGAGGATAACGCGATGTTAGTGCGAGGTTATCGCGCTTTTATCCGCGTTATTAGCGCGAGTTTGACGCTAGGGTAGCGTGAGTTCATTCACGAGGTTAACGGGAGATTGGCGCGAGTTGATCTGCGAGGTTAACACGAGTTTATCCGCGAGGTTAACTCGAGTTTAACGCGAGTTTATCGGCGATGTTAAGGCGAGTTTATCACTGGTTTATCCGCGTTGTTAGCGCGAGTTAAACGCGAGGTTAACGCGAGTTTAACGCCAATTTGTCCATGAGGTTATCCGTGGTGTTATGTAGGCTTAATTCGCGAGGTTAAAGCACGTTTATCCACGATATTAATGCGAATTTATGCGCAAGGTTATCGTGAGGTTATCCGCGATATTATCGCGAGTTAGACGTGAGGTTAACGTGCGTTTATCTGGAAGGTTAACGCGAGTTTGGCGTGAGTTTATCCGGGAGGTTGATGCGAGGTTATCCCCGAGGTTAACTCGAGTTCATCGTGAGTTTATCGGCGATGTTAACGCGTGGTTAACATGAGTTTATCCAGGCGGTTAACGTGACTTTGGCGCGAGTTTATCCGCAAAGTGACCGCGAGTTTATCCGCGAGGCTAACGCGAGATTAACACAATCTTTACGCAAGTTAATCCACAAGGTTGACGCGAGATTAACGCTAGTTAATCCGCAACGATAACAGGTGTTATTCCATGCGGTTAGCGCGAGTTTATGTGCGACATTAACGCGGGTTTGAAGCGAATTTATTCTCGAGATTAACGCGAGTCTATCCGGTAGGTTTACGCGAGGTTAACGCAAGGTTAACGCCAGTTTGACAGGAGTTTATCCGTGTTTTTGGCGCGAGTATATCAGCTAGGTTAACGCAAGTTTACCCGCGAGGTTAACGTGAGTTTATCTGCGAGGGTAACGCGAGTTTAACACGAGTTAATCCGCTAGTTGACCTGCAAGGATAACGGATGTTAATCTGCACGGTTAGGGGGGGGGGGGGGGGTCTGACATGAGTTTACCCACGAGTTTAGCGCGAGTTTTACGCAAGTTTTACGCGAGGTTAACACGAGTTTGACAGGAGTTTATTGCTAGGTTACCGCGAATTTAGCGCGAGTTTTTTCTCGAGTTTAACCGCGAGGTTAACGCGAGTTCAACCGCGAGGTTGACGCGAGTTTTTCCGCGTGGTTAACGCGAGTTAATCCACAAGGTTAACGCTCGTGTCAATCTCGCGTTAACCTTGCGAATAAACTCGCGTTAAACACGCGCTAACCTCACCAATACTCTCGCGTTAACCTCGCGTCAAACTCGCACTAACGCCGCGGATAAACGCCTTTTAAACTCGAATTCACCTCCCGGATGAACTCTCGTTAACGTCGCGCATAAATTCGCGTCAAGCGTGTTAAACTCGTGGATAAACGCACTGTAAACTCGCGCTAATAATGCGAATAAACTTGCGATAACCTTTCGCACAAACTCGCATTAATATCGCGGATAAACTCGCGTTAATCTGGCGGAAAAACTTGCGTTTACGTCGCGCATAAACTCGCGCTGACCGCGCCGATAAACACAATTTAACCTCGCGGATTAACTCGCATTAAATTCGCGTAAATCTCGCGTTGATCTCGCTGATAAACTCGCGTTAAACTCGGGGATGAACACGCGTCAAATCGCATTAACTTCGAGGATAAACTGGTGTTAACCTCGCGGATACATTCGTAGTAGCTGACACCGCGGGTATACTCGCGCCAAACTCGCGATCACCTAGCGGATAAACTCGCCTCAAATTCGTGTTAACATCGCGTTTAACTCGCGCTGACAAACCGGGTAAATTCGCAATAACCTCGCCATAAACACGCGTTAACATCGCCGATAGACTCGCGTTAAACTCAAGTTAACCTCATGGATAAACTCGTGTTAAACTCGCGTTAATCTTGTAGATAAACTAGCGTTAAACACGTGTTAACCTCAAGGATAATGTCTCTAACAACGCGGATAAACTCGTAATAACCTCGCGGACAAATTCGCTTTAAACTCGCGTTAACCTCGCGTTTAACTCGCGCTAACAGCGCGGATGAACTCGCGATAACCTTGCACATAAACTCGCGTTAACATCGTTGATACACTCGCGTTAAACTCGAGTTAACCTCATGGATAAATTCGTGTCAATCTCGCGTTAACTTTGCGGATAAACTCCCGTTAAACACGCGCTGATCTTACGGATAATCTCGCGTCAAACTCGCATTAACAATGCGGATAAACTGTTAAACTCGAGTTTATCTCACGGACGAACTCACGTTAAACTCGAGATAACCTTTTAAGCTAGCTTTAACCTAGCGGATAGACTCGCGTTAATCTCGCAGATAATCTCGCATTAGCGTCGCCCATACTCTCGCGCTCATCTCGTGTATAACCACGCGTTAACCTCGCTAATTAACTCGCGTTAATCTCGCATTAACCTTGGGGATAAACGCGCGTTAACTTGGCAGATTAAATATCGTTAAACTCGCGTTAAACTCACCAAAACCTCGGGGATAAATTCGCGTTAAACTCGCGGGTAGACACACGTTAACATCGCGAATTAGTTTGCGTTAAACTTGCATTAAACCCGCGTTAAACTAGGAGACGAACTCGCGTTAACCTCACGGATAAACATGCGTTAACCTCCCGGATCAACATGCGGATATTCTCGCGCCAAACGCGCACTAACCATGCGGATAAACATGCGTTAACCTCACGGACTAACTCGCGTTAATCTCGCTTTAACCAAGGGGATAAACTAGCGTTAAACTCGCGGACAAACACATGTTAACCTCGTGGATTAACTCGCGGATAAACTCGTGCTAACCTCGCGGATAAACTCGCGTAAAACTCGCACCTCGCGATAAACTTGCGTTAACCTTGCGGATAAACTCGTGTTAAACTCGCCTTAACCTTTCGGATAAACTCGCCTTAAACATGCGTTAACCGCACATATAAATCCGCGTTAACCTCGCGTCACACTCGTGCTAACGACGTGATAAACTCGTGTAAAACTCGTGTAAAACTCGCGTTAACCTCGGGGATAAACTCGCGTTGACTCGCGGATGAACATCCGTCAAAAGCGCGTTATCAACGCAATTTAAACTCGAGTTAACATCGCGGATACATTCGCGTTAACCTTTCGGATTAACTCGCGTTAAACTCGCGTTAACGTCGCGGATATACTCGCGCCAAACTCGCGAGAACCACGCGGATAAACTCGCCTCATACTCGCGTAACATCGCGTTTCACTCGCGCTAACAACGCAGATAAATTTGTGATAACCTCGCACATAAACTCACGTTAACATCGCCGATTAACCTCGTGAATGGACTCGTGTTAACCTCGCGTTACCATCGCCGATAAACGCGCGTTAAACCCGAGTTAGCCTCCAGGATAAACTCGCGTTAATATCCCGGATAAACTCGCGCCAAATAATATCGCGGATAAACTCGCAATATCCTTGCGCATAAACTCGCATTAATATCCCAGATAAACTCGCGTTAAACGCGCGCTAACCTCACGCATAAACTCGCGTTAATCTCCAGTTAACATCGCGGGTTAACTCTCGCTAACAACGCGCATAAACTCGCGATAACCTCGCGGACAAATTCGCGTTAAACTCGAGTTAACCTCGCGTTGTACTCGCGCTAAGAACGTGGATAAACTCGCAATAACCTCGCGCATATCCTCACGTTAACATCGCCGATAAACTCGCGTTAAACTCGAGGCAACCTCGCGGATAACCTCGTGTGAACTTCGCGTATAAACTCGCGTTATCCTCGCAGATGAACTCGTGATAACCTCGCGTTAGCATCGCCGACGAACTCGCGTTAAACGCATGTTAACCTCGCGGATAAACTCGCGTTAACCTCACGGATAAACTAGCGCCAAAACCGCGGACGAACATGCATTAAACTTGCGTTAGCCCCGCGCATATACTCGCTCCAACATTGCGGATAAACTCGCGTCCAACTCGTCTAAACTGGCGACAAACTGGCGTTAACCTTGCGGATAGACTCGCGTTAACCTCGCGAACAGACTCCCGTTAAACTCGTGTTAATCTCAAGGATAAACGCGAGTTAACCACGAGGATTACCTTGCGTTAAACACAACACGCATTAAACACGCGGATAAATTCATGGTTAAACTTGGATTAAAGTCGTGCTAACCTTGCTGATTAACTCGCAGAGAAACTCGCGTTAACCTCGGGAACAAACTCGCATTAACCTCGCGGATTACCTCCCGGATAAACTCGGGTTAACCGCACGGATAAACATGCATTGACATCGCGGATCAACTCGCATTAATCTAGTGTTAAACTCGGAGACCATCTACTAAGTAAACGCAAGTTTATCCGCGATGTCAACACGGCCAATATGTCAATCAACTCGTCCTGATTTGTGACACCCTACAGCACCTTTTATTTGATCAGATTTGCCCATCTAGAAGATTTTCTGGGAGGTTGTCACTTTTGGGGCCTTGGTTGCCCCATAAAGAGGGGTCATATGGGGACGGGCAACATGTCAATCAACTCGTCGCCATTTTTGCCACCCTACGGCGCCTTTTATTTGATCAGATTTGCGCATCTAGAAAGTTTTCTGGGAGGTTGTCACTTTTGGGGCCTTGGTTGCTCCATAAAAAGGGGTCATATGGGGACAGGCAACATGTCAATCATCTCGTCTTCATTTGTGCCACCCTAGAGCCCCTTTTATTTGATCAGATTTGCCAGTCTGGAAGGTTTTCTGGGATGTTGTAACTCTTAGGGTCTTGTTTGCCCTATAAAGAGGGGTCATATGGGGACGGACAACATGTCAATCAACTCGTCTTCATTTGTGCCACCCTACAGCACCTTTTGTTTCATCAGATTAGCCCATCTAGAAAGTTTTCTGGGAGGTTGTCACTTTTAGGGCCTTGGGTGCCCCATCGAAAAGAGTCATATCGGTACGGGCAACATGTCAATCAACTCGTCTTCATTTGTGCCACCCTAAAGCACCTTTTATTTGATCAGATTTGCCCATCTAAAAGGTTTTCTGGGAGGTTGTCACTTTTAGGGCCCTGGTTGCCCCATGAAGAGGGTCATATGGGGACGGGCAACCTGTTAATCAACTCGTCTTCATTTGTGCCACCCTACAGCCCCTTTTATTTGATAAGATTTGCCCGTCTGGAAGGTTTCTGGGAGATTGTCACTTTTAGGGCCCTGGTTGCCCCATAAAGAGGGGTCATGTGGGTATGGGCAACATGTCAATCAACTCGTCTTCATTTGTGTCACCCTACGGCACCTTTTATTTGATCAGATTTGCCCATCTAGAAGGTTTTCTGGGAGGTTGTCACTTTTAAGGCCTTGGTTGCCCCATATAGAGGGGCCATATGGGGACGGGCAACATGTCAATCAACTCGTCTTCATTTGTGCCACCCTACAGCACCTTTCATTTGATCAGATTAGCCCATCTAGAAAGTTTTCTGGGAGGTTGTCACTTTTAGGGCCTTGGTTGCCCCATAAAGAGAGGTTATATGGGTACGAGCAACATGTCAATCAACTCGTCTTCATTTGTGCCACCCTAAAGCACCTTTTATTTGATCAGATTTGCCCATCTAGAAGGTTTTCTGGGAGGTTGTCACTTTCAGGGCCCTGGTTGCCCCATAAAGAGGGGTTATATGGGTACGGACAACGTGGCAATCAACTCGTCTTCATTTGTGTCACCCTACAGCACCTTTTATTTGATCAGATATGCCCATCTAGAAGGTCTTCTGGGAGGCTGTCACTTTTAAGGCCTTGGGTGCCCCATAAAGAGGGGCCATATGGGGACGGGCAACATGTCAATCAACTCGTCTTCATTTGTGCCACCCTACAGCACCTTTCATTTGATCAGATTAACCCATCTAGAAGGTTTTCTGGGAGGTTGTCTCTTTTAGGGCCTTGGTTGCCCCATAAAAGGGGTTATATGGGTAAGGGCAACATGTTAATAAACTCGTCATCATTTGTGCCACCCTAAAGCACCTTTTATTTGATCAGATTTGCCCATCTAGAAGGTTTTCTGGGAGGTTGTCACTTTTAGGGCCCTGGTTGCCCCATAAAGAGGGGTTATATGGGTACGGGCAACATGTCAATCAACTCATCTTCATTTGTGCCACCCTACAGCCCCTTTTATTTTATCAGATTTGCCCATCTAGAAGGTTTTCTGGGAGATTGTCACTTTTAGGGCCTTGGTTGCCCTGTAAAGAGGGGTCATATGGGGACGGGCAACATGTCAATCATCTCGTCTTCATTTGTGCCACCCTACAACCACTTTTTATTTGATCAGATTTTCCCGTATGGAAGGTTTTCTGGGAGGTTGTCACTTTTAGGGCCTTGGTTGCCGCATAAAGAGGGGTCATATGGGGACGGGTAACATGTCAATCAACTCGTCTTCATTTGTGCCACCCAACAGCACCTTTTATTTGATCAGATTTGCCCATCTAAAAGGTTTTCTAGGAGGTTGTCACATTTAGGGCCTTGGTTGCCCCACAAAGAGGTGCCATATGGGACGGGCAACATGTTAATCAACTCGTCTTCATTTGTGCCACCCTACAGCAGGTGGCATTTTTCCTGTTTTATTGTTTTGATGGAATAAAAAATGTCAAATAAAGAATAAGTAACTAACTACACATCGCTCGCCAATTGTGCTAACAAAGTATGTGCGCAGCATCATCCGCGCATCGACGAAATGGATGTGATTCTCGGCGATTCTGTGGCTGATGCAACCGACTCCCCAGGTGAGGACTGCTGGACACTGCCCTGCCCATTCGAATTTTCTGCTTGTTTCGTTATCAGACTCGTTTCAAAATTTATTCGTGTTGTCCACTTCTTCTTTTGTGTTTTGCTTTAAACTGAAATTAAACATCGCCACGAGTATAATCTGGACCAAGAATTAATACCTTATGGCGGGTAAATACCCCCTCCCCCCCTGCACACTCCCGGTTTTTACGCCACTGGGTTGACGCCCGGACAAAAATAAAAAAATAGGGGTGAAAACTCGTGTTGTCAGCGATTCTGAGGCTGCTGTGAGCGACACCGCCGGTCAAGACTGACGGACACTGCAAAATCGAATTTTCGGCACGCACCATTCATTATCAGCCTTGGCTGGGTCAAAGGATGCGCAAAATAGACGCTTACAAAAAGGGGCAGAGGTGGGACGCAGGACCAACGCTCGCCTCCCTTGAAGTGGTCTACCACTTCTAAGGATGGAGTGGCGGATGTTCAGGAATCATGGGGGTTACAGTTTCCATAACGGTTATAGTTTCCATAGTGGTTATTGGGGTGCTGGTCAAAGAGCATCTTCTGTGTACCTGCTAAAAGAAGAAGGCAGAATTAGTTTTCATTAGAATATGTAAAATATAAAAAAATAAAAATAGCATATTTAGTTTAATGCAGTCTTTAAATATGATGTAAAATATAAAAAAATAAAAATAGCATATTTAGTTTAATGCAGTCTTTAAATATGATGTAATTTTAGCTGAGTCGGTGAAGGCAGCCCTTTCTGGTAGAAGGCCACAGCTAAGCTTTTAATCTGCCTGTTAGCTCACCTTCTCGTTCCCTATTTTGTCTCGAGGCTTCCGATTTTTAGTTACTTTAGTTGAGTTGGTGAAGGCAGCCCTTTCTGGTAGAAGGCCACAGCTGAGCTGTTGATCTGCCTGTTAGTTCACCTTCTCGTTCCCTATTTTGTTTTGAGACGAAGAACAGGCTTACACACAGAGTCACACCCTATTGACTAGGCGGTAGACAAGCTCGATGCCTTCTTTATGGTTTCTATAGGCTCTTTGCCACTTATTAAAAAAATCGTTATCTTCAAGGTGCCCCCCTGAGTCGATTGGTAAGGATTCGTTCGAATACCTTGCCAATTCAGCTGAGGAGGCTGATTGGGCGGTAGTTGGCTGGCTCGGAAGGATCCTTGTCAGGTTTTGGTATCATGACACCGATGGCTGTTTTCCAACATTTAGGAAAGTAGCCATGGGTGAGGCATGCATTGTACAGTTTGTTCAATTTTTCGTTTAGGGAATTTGGGCTTTGTTTTAGAATTTTGTAACTCACTTTGTCCTCGCCGGATGAGGAGGAATTTCTGCACTTTTTTATGACGTTGATGATTTCGTCATTGGTGATGGGGTGACGAGGTCTTCCCTTTTAAGAGGTTTGGCTGCGGCCTTGCGGCCTTTGTTTTTTTGCCCAGTTAGGGTTTTGAATTCCCAGAATTTTTTAACATCCTGGACCCCGTTTAGGTTGGCTGTTGCCTTTTCCCAGATGGCTTGTTTTTCAGCTTGGAGGGCTTTCTTAACCTCGCCATGAAGTCAGTTGCATGTTTTTTTTAGCTCAGATTTCTTACTGTGGTCAGTTTTGGTTTTAAGAGCGCGAAGAGCTTTCCGTTTGGTTTTGATTAGTGAGAGTGTGTCGTCCGAGATAGTATTTCTCCAGCGGCGCACTTCTTCTTTTGGGCATATTTCGTTTAGGGTTGAGTTAATGATTTTCTCTATGCCCTCGCATTGGGTTTCGAGTTCAGTTGCATTGGATGGGGGTGTTTTTGTGAGTTTGACATCGATGACGTCGCGGTAGAGGTTCCAATTCATTTTTCTAAAATTCCTGCGGAGAGTGTGGGGGGGGGGGGGGGGGGGGGGGTACCTGAGTGGGCCATTGCCTCGTTGGAGCGAGGCATGGACCGGGAGGTAGTCGCTGCCTAAGTCATCATCGCCGACCCAGTGGTCATCGATGTGATTTATCAGGGAGTCGCTGGCGATAATTAGATCGAGGATTTCAGATGGGTGTAGTGGGTTGCTACTGATGTAGGTTACTGAATTGTCGTTCATAACCACATGTAGGTTATGTTTTTTATGATTTCGAGAAGGGCTTCACCGTTTGGGCTCGTTTTGTTGCAGCCAAAGTACAGGAGTTTGGCATTGAAGTCGCCGAGGAAGATGCAGTGTTTGTATTTCCTCGTAAAGAATTCAAAGACGGTGTCAGAAACAGTTTTGATTGGGTCGTTATAATAAAAAACAATCGCGATGTTTTTATTGTCGACTGTGATTTCAGTTGCAATCACTTCAGAATCGAGGTGATCAGTTTTTTATGGTTTTAGTTTTGATATTCTGCTTTATTAGAAGAGCAACGCCGCCTCCTTTAGTGATTTGTCGGTCTCTTCCAATATTGCTGAACCCACTTATTGAAAAGGTTTTGGTGGGGTGTAGCCAACTTCCACAGATACAGACAATGTCTGTGCCTTCGAAATATCGGCCCATCTGAAGTTTTTTATTATTAACGCTTCTAGCGTTCCACACTGCTATTTGTTGCTTATTCATGATGGGGGTTGCAATTTATTCGCGGTGTTTGGTTAGAGGAGATTAGTGACTTTATTGGGTGTTCATTGCGGCTTTGATTAAGGATTCGGATATTTGGGTTTTGAATAGCCGGGATGCTGACCGGCTAACATCATGACAAATGTCAGACAGACTTGTGCTGACATGTTTGTTTAGAACAGAGTAGAGTGCTCCCGCGACATGGGAGCAGATTGTGTGGGGTGAGGAAGCGTTGTTGGGCTTTTTATGTTTAGGTTTTATAATTCTATATTGGTTTTCACTTTTTTGAAGTGGGGGCACCCCCGGTAATTACTGGTGTGTGGTCCCTTGCAGTTAGGGCAGGAGGGGGACTTTGACCTGCATGCCTTGGTGAGATGGTTGTCTCCACATTTCATGCAGGTCTACCTGCCCCTATTTATTTATTTATTTATTTATTTATTTATTTATTTTATTTATTTATTGGTGTTTAAGGTCATATACTTATGCACAATGTCTAATCATGACTGTGACAGTTTTACGGGTGGAGGAAGCCGGAGTACCCGTAGAGGACCACCGAGCAACGACGAGCAGCTGTCAGCTCCCCAACATCTCTCTGATCTCTGCGCCTCGACATAGGCAGGGTTAGATTGGTTGAAGACATGCGCACCATCGACGTGCAGTACGCCGTAGTACACAGCGTCGCCGTGCCCCCATGTAGGCAATCGGGGTTAAGTGCCTTGCCCTAGGACATAACGCGAGAGTGCGAATCAGTCACTGAAATGGTCACCCATCCAACTACTAACCAAGCTCGACGTTGCTTAACTTCGGTGATATGACGAGAACCGGTTACCGTGACGCCAATGCGCCCCCCGTCAGAGTGCCCCTGCATCTGCTGGCTGCGTGCGCAAATTTTTGACATTTATGGCATTGGATTGGGGGAGGTGTAGATCGGTACTCCTCTGCCACGTGCTTTCTACCATTGATGGTAACCCCTTCCAAATTTTTTGTTTGTTTGGTTATACTGTTAGGGCAGATCACCTTCAGCTTCCACGTGAGATTGCCCGTGGTTCTGGAAGTGAATCTTTCCCACTTGCACCCTAGTATACCCTGGCTGATGGCTTCTTTTGGGGTGTCGGGGCGTACCCTTGTCACCACGGCAATATTTACTGTTGTTCTTTCCCCTAGAGGAAGTGTAGGCTGTTTATCCTGTTTTTTGTTTTTGTCCATGGGTACCCTCGCGGGTATCTTCTTTACAGCCCTCGTGGGTGTCCATTTTATGGCCGCGGAGAAGTCTAGACTCATAAGTTGAGTGGCTACCTCCTGGCCAGACTCTCTAACTGTAACGTTTTTGATGGCAGTGGCAGTGAGAGCATTATCGCCGACAGTTGAGTTACTGCTGATAGTGTGGTTATTGTTATTGCCATTATGAAAACTAGTACTGTTGACCTGAGTGGAGCTGGAAGAGGGGGGATGCTGGAGGCTTCTGCACTTCTTAACCGCTCTAGGTGTCAAAGTGGAGAATCCATCAGCACCCGTCACCTCCAGCAACTCGAACTCAGAATCATAACTTTTTTGTTTTCTTTTTGAGGAGTCTTCCCCCCTTTTGGCTCATATTTCTGGTGCCACTAGCGGGAAGAGACTCCCGGCTGTGCTCAGTATCGTGACTGGAACCTATCCCACTAGCTTGCGTGTTTAATAACTGCGACAGAGATCTATCAGGGTTAAAAGATTTGGTTCCCAGAGGATAATAATATAGTATTCTCAGATAGTTTTTCTGCACAATCACCCTGATGTACTAATCCATGACCTCCTCTCTTTCTCAGCCTAATCCCTGCCCACCCCTTTCAGTCCTCCTAAACCCCATTCCTCTTCCTACCCAGTCTCGCATCTTTTTCTTCTTCCGTGCGACACTACCATCCCGCCACATCCACCATATGTACCTCGCTCCATCCATCTTTTTTACCTCTTTTAACTCCACCTCATTTTTGTTCACTGTTAATTGTTAAAATGTCAAATTAATGAACAATAAGATATTCTTATGACTAAGAAATATGCGACAAATGAGTTTTAGATGCCCCAAACAAGCAGAAACAGAGTCATTTGCCCATCCCCAAAGGCGTCAGGGGACTATGGCACACTGCATTGCTGGAAGGAGATTACGCATGCTGGTAAACGTACCAACCGGATAAAATAGCACCCCTCCTCCACCACCCCCGCCTTCACCATGTTGGGCACTGGATGATCATGGTAATGACGTCACACGATTGAGTTACCAGGATAATCCGCGTCTATGTAACGTGAAAATGTCATTCTGTGATAAATCCCCGGGAGTTGGGCGGGGGGGGTGGTGTCTCCTCGCCTTAACCAGAGCAGAAACCTTGTGCGGCAATAAATGGTAAGTGGAAAAGTCCATCTACAATAGCTGTGACTGGAATTAGTATACAGAAGTTATAACATTATCGGTTAATTTGTTGTAACATAACGGGTTGAAAAAAGTTATAACATTATGCGTCGATTTTTGTAACATAACGGGCTGAAAAAAAGTTATAACATTATGCGGAGTCGGAGTTTATAACATTATCGGTTGTTTACTACATTTTTTGTAACATTATGCGTTGGTGTAACATTATGCGGCGTTGTAACATTATCGGTTGTAACGGGCTCGTGGTGGAGATTCATGACCATTACTTTAGTGAACCCCCACTCTAAACGTAGAGATCATATATACTTCGGCCCATTAGAATTACGAAACACAGTTCTGCCCTGTAACACGATGTTGGTGTATCTCACAAGGGCTGTGTATTCCCTTCGGATAGTAGACATGTATCAAACATATGACCCCCCCCCCCCCACGCCCCCCCCCCCCCCCACCGCAACGTTACCTAACTGACGTCCGTAGTCCCACCAGTCATGAAAATCTTGGCTGCCCATGTTAATATTCTCTCTCGGGGATATCAGCCCTGTCCGAAACTGTCGGGCTGCAGGTCGGGTATCGCAGAGGGGTTATGTATTTTCCTCGGATATTGTGCATATATCAAAATCATGACCTCTTTATCACTTCACTGACGTCACACTTGACATGACAATCTCAGCTGCCGGTGTTGATATTTCCTGATATTTCCTCCCCGGAATATCAGCTCTGTCAAACATTGTCGGGCTAAAGGTCGGCTATCGCACAGTGGAGGTGTATTGGGTATGTATCAAACTTGTGACCTCTTATCACACAATCTACGTCCATAGTAATCCCTAACACGTAAATTTCGGCTGCGGATTTTGTTAATCACTCTTGCGGATAGCAGCCCAGACAGACAATGTCGGGATAAAGGGCGGCTATCGCAGAGTGGCGGTGTATTTCCATTGGATATTGGTCATGTATCAAAATCGTACCCCCCCCCCCCCCCCCCCCCCCCCCGCTATCACACAACTGACGTCCGTCCGTAGTCACCCCTGTCATGAGAATCGTGGCTGTCGGACTTGATATTCCCTCTCGGAGATATCAGACCTGTCAGACAATCTCGGGATAAAGGTCGTTTATTGCACAATGGTGGTGTATTTCCATTGGATATTGGACAAGTATCAAAATCGTGACCCCCTTTATCACATAAATGACGTCCGCAGTCACCTCTGACATGAGAATCGTGGCTGCGGGCGTTGATATTCCATACTGCAAAAATAAGCCCCGTGAGACAATATTGGGCTAAAGGTCGGCTATCGCACAGTAGCAGTGTATTTCCATTGGATATTGGGCATGTATCAAAATCGTGAGCCATCCCACTATATCAGATAACTGACGTCCGTAGTCACCCCTGAAATGATAATCTCGGATGCCGGTGTTGATATCTCAACTTGGTAATATCAGCCCTGTCAGACAATGTCGGGCTGAAGGTCGGGTATCGCACAGTGGAGGTGTATTTCCATATGGATATGGGCTTGTGTCAAAAGCGTGACCCCCCCTCCCCCCCCCCCTCCATCACCACCACATACATGACGTCCATATTCATCCCTGAAATGAGAATCTCGGCTGCCGGTGTTGATATTCCTACTCGGGATATCAGCCCTATTAGATAATGTTGGGCTAAAGGTCAAGTATCGCACAGTGGATGTGTATTTCCTTGGGATATCTGGCATGAATCAAAATGTGACCCACGTATCACATAATTTACATGTACGTCCGTAGTCATCATTGACAAGAGAATCTCAGCTACCAAGGTTGATATTCCCATTCGGGGATATCAGCCCTGTCAGACAATGTCGGGCTAAGGGTCGGGAATGGCAATGTGACTGTGTAGTTTGAACGGATATAAGGAATGTATCAAAAGCGTGGCCCATTTATCACCTCAATGACCCAGTAGTCACGCCTGACATGACAATTTCAGCTACCGAGGTTGATATTCCCTCTCGGTGATTTTAACCCTGTCCCCTGTCAGACAATGTTGGGTTAAAGGTCAAGAATAGCACAGTGGCTGTGTATTTCCACCGGATATTGGGCATATATCAAAGTCGTTATCACCTGACTGACGCCCGCAGTGACCCATTACATGAAAATTTAAGCTACCAAATTTGATATTCCTTCTTAGGGATATCAGCCCAGTCAGGCAATGTCGGGGAAAAGATCTGGAATGGAACAGTGGCTGTGAGTTTCCGCCGGATTTTGGGAATGTATCAAAACCGTGACCCCCTTATCACCAAATTGACGGTCGTAGTCACCCCGGACATGAGAATTTCAGCTACCGAGGTTGATATTCCCTCTCAGGGATATCAGCATTGTCATACAATGTCGGGCTAACGGTCGGAATGGCACAGTGGCTGTGTATTTTGAACTGATATCGGGAATGTATCAAAACCGTGACCTCCTGATCACCTAACTGACGCCCGTAGTCACCCCTGGCAGGAGAATCTCAGCTACCGGAGTTGATATTCCCTCTCGGAGATATTACCCCTGTTAGGAAATATCTGTCCGAAGTTCGGGAATGGTACAGTGACCGCGTATTTCCACCGGATATTGGGAATGCATCAAAATCGTTACCCCATCATCACCTAACTGACGCCCGTGGTCACTTCTGACAGGAGAATCTCAGCTACCGAGGTTGATATTCTCTTTCGGGAATATCAGCCCTGTTAGGAAAATCGGACTAAAGGTAGGGAATGGCACAGTAGATGTGTCTTTCCCCGGATTATCGGGAATGTATCAAAATCGTGGACCCTTATCACCCAACTGACGCCCGGAGTCACCCCCGACATGAGAATCTTAGCTACCGAGGTTAATAATCCGTCTCGGGGTTATCAGTCCTGTCAGGAAATGTTGGGCTGAAGGCTTGGAAGGGCACAGTGGTTGTGTATTTCCATTGGATATTGGGAATGTATCAAAGTCGTGAACCCAGTATCACCTAACTAACGCCCATAGTCACAGGAGAATATCAGCTACCGAGGTTAATATTCCCTCTCGGGAATATCAACCCTTTCAGGAGATATCGGGCTGAAGGTAAGAAATTGCACAGTGGCTGTGTATTTCCCCCCGGATATCGGAAATGAATAAAAATCGTGACCCCCTATCACCTAACTGACGCACGTAGTCATTCCTGAAAGGAGCATCTTAGCCGAGGTCAATCTTCCCTCTGGAGGATATCAGATCGGTTAGGAAATATCGGGCTAAAGCTCGGAAAGGGCACAGTGGCTGTGTATTTGCACAGGATATTGAGAAGGTATCAAAACCGCGACCCCCATATCACCAAATTGACACCCGCAATCACCATTGACGTGAGAATTTCAGCTACCGAGGTTCATATTTCCTTTCGGGGATTCCAGCCCTGTCAGACAATGTCGGGCTAGGGGTCGGGAATGACAATGTGGCTGTGTATTTTGAACGGATATCGGGAATGTATCAAAGCCGTGACCCCATTGTCATCTAACTGAGGCCGGAAGTGACCCCCCTGACTTGAGAATTTCGGCTACCGCGGTTAATATTCATTCTCGGGAATATCAGCCCTATCAGACATTGTCGGACTAAAGGTCTGGAATTGCACAGTGGCTGTGTGTTTCCGCCGGATTTTGGGAATGTATCAAAACCATGACCCCCTTATCACCAAATTGACGGTTGAAGTCACCCGTGACATAAGAATTTCAGCTACCGAGGTTGATATTCCCTCTCAGGGATATCAGCCCTATCAGACAATGTCGGGATAATTTTCGCGAATGGCACAGTGGCTGTGTATTTTGAACGGATATCGAGAATGTATCAAAACCGTGACCCCCTAGACATCAGACCGGATATTGAAAATGTATCAAAATTGTGATCCCTTATCACCTAATTGATGCCCGTAGTCACCCCTGATATTAGAATTTCGGCTACTGAGGTTGATATTCCTTTTCTGGAATATCAGTCCTGTAAGACACTGTCGGGCTAAAGGTCTGGAATGGCACAGTGGCTGTGTGTTTCCGCAGGATTTTGGGAATGTACCAAAACCGTGACCCCTTTATCAGCAAATTGACGATCGTAGTCACCCTCGACATGAGACTTTCAGCTACCGAGGTTGATGGTTCCTCTCGGGAACATCAGCTGGGTTTGGAAGTATCGGGCTGAAGCTCGGGAAAAATACAGGGGCTATGCATTTTCACCGGGTATTGAAAATGTATCAAAATCATGACCCCTTATCACCTAATTGACGCCCATAGTCACCCCAGACATTAGGATTTCGGCTGCCGAGGTTGATATTCCTTCTCGGGAATATCAGCCCTGTCAGACATTGTCCGGCTAAAGCTCTGGAATGGCACAGTGGTTGTGTGTTTTCGCCGGATTGTGGGAAAGTACCAAAACCGTGACCACCTTATCACCAAATTGACGGTCGTAGTCACCCTTGACATGAGAATTTCAGCTACCGAGGTTGATATTGCCTCTCAGAGATATCAGCCCTATCAGGCAATTTCGGGCAAGGGGTCGGGAATGGCACAGTGGGTGTGTATTTTAACCGGATATCAGGAATGTACCAAAAGCGTTGCCTCTTATCACCCCAATGACCCCGTAGTCAGCACTGACGTGAAAATTTCAGCTACCGAGGTTGATATTCCCTCTTGGGGATATCAGCCCTGTCAGACAATGTCCGGCTAAAGGTCGAGAATGGCACAGTGGCTGTGTATTTCAAACGGATATTGGGAATATGCCAGAACCGCGACGCCCTTATAACCTAACTAACGGCCGTAGTCACTTCTGACATGAAAATTTAAGCTACTAAGGTTGATATTCCTTCTCGAGGATATCAGCCCTGTCAGACATTGTCGGCCTAAAGATCTAGAATGGCCCCTTATCACCTGACTAACGCCCGCTGTCACCCATCACATGAAAATTTACGCTACCGAAGTTGATATTCCTTCTTAGGGATATCAGCCCTGTCAGGCAATGTCGGGATAAAGATCTGGAATGGCACAGTGGCTGTGAATTTCCGCCGGATTTTGGAAATGTGTCAAAACCGTGACCCCCTTATCACCACACTGACGGTCGTAGTCACCCCGGACATGAGAATTTCAGCTACCGAGGTTGATATTCCCTCTCAGTGATATCAGACAATGTCGGGCTAATTTTCGCGAATAGCACAGTGGCTGTGTATTTTGAACGGATATCGAGAATGTATCAAAACCGTGACCCCCTAGTCACCTGACTGACTCTCGTAGACACCCCTTACATGAGAATTTGAGCTACCGAGGTTTATATTCCTTCTCAGGGATATCAGACCTGTCAGATAAGTTCGGGATAAAGCTCGGAAAGGGCACAGTGGCTGTGTATTTCCACCGGATATTGGGAAGGGATCAAAACCGTGACCCCCATATCTCCCAATTGACACCTGTAATCACCACTGACGTCAGAATTTCAGCTACCGAGGTTGATATTCCAATTCGGTGATATCGGCCCTGTCAGACTATGTCGGGCTAAGGGTCGGGAATGGCAATGTGGCTGTGTAGTTTGAACGGATATCAGGAATGTATCAAAAGCGTTGCCTATGATAACCGCAATGACCCCGTAGTCACCACTGACATGAAAATTTCAGCTACCGAGGTTGATATTCCCTCTCGGGGATATCAGACCTGTCAGACAATGTCCGGCTAAAGGTCGAGAATGGCAGAGTGGCTGTGTATTTCAAACGGATATTGGGAATGTATCAGAACCGTGACGCCATTATAACCTAACTGAAGGCCGCAGTCACCCCTGACACGAGAATTTAAGCTACTGAGGTTGATATTCCTTCTCGGGGATATCAGCCCTGTCAGACAATGTCGGCCTAAGGATCTAGAATGGCACAGTGGTTGTGTATTTTGATCGGATATTGAAAATGTATCAAAATCGTGACCCCTTTGCACCCAATGGACACCCGTAGTCACCCCTGACATTAGGATTTCGGCTACCGAGTTTGATATTCCTTCTCGGGAATATTAGCCCTGTCACAAAATATCGGGCTAAAGGTCAGGAATGGCAGAGTGGCTGTGTATTTTGAACGGATGTAGGGAATGTAACAAAACCTTGACCCACTTATCACCTGACTGACGCCTGCAGTCACCCCTTACATGAGAATTTAAGCTTCTGAAATTGATATCCCCCCTAAGGGAGATCAGCCCTGTCAGGCAATGTCGGGATAAAGATTTGGAATTGTCACAATGGCTGTGAATTTCTGCCGGATTTTGGGAATGTATCAAAACCGTGACCCCCTGATCACCATATTGACTGTCGTAGTCACCCCTGACTTAAGAATTCCAGCTACGGAGGTTCATATTCCATCTCAGGGATATCAGCCCTGTCATACAATGTCGGGCTAACGGTCGGGAATGGCACAGTGGCTGTGTATTTTGAACGGATATCGGGAATGTATCAAAACCGTGACCCCATTATCATCTAACTGACGTCGGTATGACCCCTGACTTGAGAATTTCGGCTACCGAGGTTAATATTCATTCTCGGGAATATCAGCCCTGTCAGACATTGTCGGGCTAAAGGTCTGGAACGGCACAGTGGCTGTGTGTTTCCACCGGATATTGGGAAGGTATCAAAACCATGACCCCCATATCACCAAATTGACGGTTACAGTCACTCCTGATATAAGAATTTCAGCTACCGAGGTTGATATTCCCTCTCAGGGATATCAGCCCTATCAGTCAATGTCGGGCTAATTTGCGCGAATGGCACAGTAGCTGTGTATTTTGAACGGATATCGAGAATGTATCAAAACCGTGACCCCCTAGGCATCAGACCTGTCAGACAATGCCCGGCTAAAGGTCGAGAATGGCACAGTGGCTGTGTATTTCAAACGGATATTGGAAATGTATCAGAACCGTGACGCCCTTATAACCTAACTGACGGCCGTAGTCTCCCCTGACACGAGAATTTAAGCTACTGAGGTTGATATTCCTTCTCGGGGATATCAGCCCTGTCTGACATTGTCGGCCTAAAGATCTAGAATGGCACAGTGGTTGTGTATTTTCACCGGATATTGAAAATGTATCAAAATCTTGACCCCTTATCACCTAATTGACGCCCGTAATCACCCCTGACATTAGAATTTCGGCTACCGAGTTTGATATTCCTTCTCGGGAATATCAGCCCTGTCACAAAATATCGGGCTAAAGGTCAGGAATGGCAGAGTGGCTGTGTATTTTGAACGGATGTAGGGAATGTAACAAAACCTTGACCCACTTATCACCTGACTGACGCCTGCAGTCACCCCTTACATGAGAATTTAAGCTTCTGAAATTGATATTCCCCCAAGGGATATCAGCCCTGTCAGGCAATGTCGGGATAAAGATTTGGAATTGTCACAATGGCTGTGAATTTCTGCCGGATTTTGGGAATGTATCAAAACCGTGACCCCCTGATCACCATATTGACTGTCGTAGTCATCCCTGACTTAAGAATTCCAGCTACGGAGGTTCATATTCCATCTCACGGATATCAGCCCTGTCATACAATGTCGGGCTAACGGTCGGGAATGGCACAATGGCTGTGTATTTTGAACGGATATCGGGAATGTATCAAAACCGTGACCCCATTATCATCTAACTGACGTCGGTATGACCCCTGACTTGAGAATTTCGGCTATCGAGGTTAATATTCATTCTCGAGAATATCAGCCCTGTCAGACATTGTCGGGCTAAAGGTCTGGAACAGCACAGTGGCTGTGTGTTTCCACCGGATATTGGGAAGGTATCAAAACCATGACCCCTATATCACCAAATTAACGGTTACAGTCACTCCTGATATAAGAATTTCAGCTACCGAGGTTGATATTCCTTCTCAGGGATATCAGCCCTATCAGACAATGTCGGGCTAATTTGCGCGAATGGCACAGTAGCTGTGTATTTTGAACGGATATCGAGAATGTATCAAAACCGTGAACCCCTAGGCATCAGACCTGTCAGACAATGCCCGGCTAAAGGTCGAGAATGGCACAGAGGCTGTGTATTTCAAACGGATATTGGAAATGTATCAGAACCGTGACGCTCTTATAACCTAACTGACGGCCGTAGTCACCCCTGACACGAGAATTTAAGCTACTGAGGTTGATATTCCTTCTCGGAGATATCAGCCCTGTCTGACATTGTCGGCCTAAAGATCCAGAATGACACAGTGGCTGTGTATTTTCACCGGATATTCAAAATGTATCAAAATCTTGACCCCTTATCACCTAATTAACGCCCGTAATCACCCCTGACATTAGAATTTCGGCTACCGAGTTTGATATTCCTTCTCGGGAATATCAGACCTTTCACAAAATGTCGGCTAAAGGTCAGGAATGACGGAGAGGCTGTGTATTTTGAACGGATATAGGGAATGTATCAAAACCGTGACCCACTTATCACCTGACTGACGCCCATCGTCACCCCTTACATGAGAATTTAAGCTTCTGAAGTTGGTATTCCACCTTAGGGATATCAGCCCTGTAAGGCAATGTCGGGATAAAGATTTGGAATGGCACAATGGCTGTGAATTTTCGCCGAATTTTAGGAATGTATCAAAACCGTGACCCCTTATCACCAAACTGACGGTCGTAGTCACCTCTGACATAAGAATTCCAGCTACCGAGGTTCATATTCCATCTCAGGGATATCAGCCCTGTCATACAGTCTCGAGCTAACGGTCGGGAATGGCACAATGGCTGTGTATTTTAATACCAGGAATGTATCAAAATCGTTGCCTCTTATCACCGCAATGACCTCGTAGTCACCACTGACATGAAAATTTCAGCTACCGAGGTTGATATTCCCTCTCGGGGATATCAGACCTGTCAGACAATGTCCGGCTAAAGGTCGAAAATGGCACACTAGCTGTGTATTTCAAACGGATATTGAGAATGTATCAGAACCGTGACGCCATTATAACCTAACTGACGGCCGTAGTCACCCCTGACATGAGAATTTAAGCTACTGGGTTGATATTCCTTCTCGGGGATATCAGTCCTTTCAGACATTGTCGACCTAAAGATCGGAATGGCACAGTGGTTGTGTATTTTCACCGGATTTTGAAAATGTATCAAAATCGTGACCCCTTATAACCTAATTGACGCCCGTAGTCACCCCTGAAATTGGAATTTCGGCTACAGAGGTTGATATTCCTTTTCGGGAATATCAGCCCTGTCAGACATTGTCGGGCTAAAGGTCTGGAATGGCACAGTGGCTGTGTGTTTCCGCCGGATTTTGGGAATGTTTCAAAACCGTGACCTCTTATCACCAAATTGACGGTCGTGGCCACCCCTGACATCACACTTTCAGCTACCGAGATTTGATGTTCGCTCTCGGGAATATCAGCTAGGTTAGGACATATCGGACTGAAGCTCAGGAGAAGTACAGTGGCTGTGTAGTTGCACCAGATATTGTGAATGTATCAAAATTCTGATCGCCTTATCACCTGACTGACGCCCAAAGTCACCCCTGACCGGAGAATCTAAGCTACCGTGGCTGATACTCTCTCCCGGAGATATCAGCCCTGTCTGGAAGTATCGGGCTGAAGGTCGGGAATGGCACAGTGACTGTGTATTTCCACCGGATATTAGGAATAAATCAAAATCGTTACCCCCGTTATCACCTACCTGACGCCCGTAGTCACCCCTGACAGGAGAATCTCACCTACCGAGGTTGATATTCCCTCTTGGGGATATCCTCCCTGTTAGGAAATATCGGCCTGAAGCTCTGGAATGATACAGTGGCTGTATATTTCCACCAGATATTGTGAATGTATCGAAATCGTGACCCTTTATTAACCTAACTCACCCCGTAGTCACCCCTGACAGGAGAATCTCAGCTACCGAGGTTGATATTCTCTCTCGAAGATATCAGCCCTGTCTAGAAGTGTCGAGCTGAAGGTCGGGAATAGCACAGTGGCTGATGTATTTCCACCGGATATTGTGAATGTATCAAAATCGTTACTCCCTTTTCACCTAACTGACGCCTGTACCAGCCCCGTAGTCACCCCTGACAGGAGAATCTCACCTACCGAGGTTGATATTTCCTCTCGGGGATATCCGCCCTGTTAGAAAATATCGGCCTGAAGCTCAAGAATGATAGAGTGGCTGTGCATTTCGACCATATATTGTGACACACACACACGCACGCACGCACACACGCACGCACGAACGCGCACACACACACACGGACACACACACACACACACACACACACACACACACACAGAGAGAGAGAGAGAGAGAGAGAGAGAGTAATCGCTTGACTGGACTGGTTACGTGAAATAATTCATTCGAGGCGAGGAACTATATTGTAAAACACTCGTGCGCATTCGCGCACTCGTTTTTTTTTTTTGGCAACGTCCCTCGCCTTTTATGAATTATTTCGCGTAACCAGTCCAGTCAAGCGACTACTCTCTATTTATTAGACTGAAATTTGTACAGTTGTTGTGGATATCGTACTAAAGGTCCTGTACCTCGTTTTGACCTCTTGCCTATTAATATAGCCATACTGTAACGAACCTGCGACCAGCTAACCTTGATTGCCTCTCTATTCGTTCGTAGGTCCGGATAAGCAAATGGCCTGACAGCGTCTGTCTTAGGTCCGCTAGTCGGAAGGTGACAAAACGTTTCCTGCTGCCAGGTCAAGACCTACAGTGACAGATGTCGCCGCGTAAACGGTGCTGTGATCTCTGTCTTCGATGGCTACCCCTCTTTGCTCCCGTTCTGTATCTTTGGGTTGATCCTCTGTGTTATGGTCGCCGAACTTCTCGCGAGTTGGAGACGGTCTGGTCAACAGAACTCTCTCCTTGACAAAAGGGACAATCGACGGTCTCGCCGACTCTGGTCGCCGGGTCATAATGTGGTCGCCGAACGTGTCGTCGACTGGGGTTTTTTGCGCAAATTTCGTGGACTGGGATTATATTGCAGACTGGGTCGTCGAACAGCTCTCGCCGACTTCAAAGAAGGTATAGGGAAAACTGTGAATCACGTGACAAAGCTTGACGTCACTAAAACAATAAACCGTGCAGTGTTTCAAAGCAAGTTTTCAGTTAGTTGATAATGATTATGTACCGGGTGACCCGTTTAAGGTGGGATTTCTACAAACAAATATGGATGTAATAGAAAGTCTGTTTATCGTAAGGTTGAACGTTTCAACCATTACGTGTACGCTCCATTTAAATCCCCTTTTCGTCACACCCAGTGAACACATTGTCTTTACGGGTCCACAACCCCCTTTGCGAGGCTAATTAAAGACGACGGGAAAATCCAGACATCAAAGGCGGTTCGTTTCTCGATGAAACCGAATTACTGATATCCAGTCGCATATGAAAAACATTCTGAGTTTATGCAATTAATACATCGATTCGTTTTCAAACATGATAAAAACGAATGTAGACTAATTCATTATTTCTTCCCCAATAGGAATCAACTATTTATTTAAACAAAAATACATCATAAATGATGGACAACAAGTTTGTTGTGAATGCGAATTAATTTCAAGCACATTGATAACAAGAACGCCCTCATCTTAGCATTACGTGCACATTGCATACAAAACCGCACTTGTTAATTACCCCCGTCGTTTGTGTAGAAACGACCGGGTATGAAAAGCTGTTTTAGTGTGGTCATGTGAGAAGGATTACATAACCAATTAATGTTTGACGAGAAAAATCTTTCAGAGACTGTCCCTGATTAGCAATTATATATTGTTCAGTCAGAAAATTTCTAAACCCTGCATTTAATAAAATATTCAGATACAAATGCAATATCTTTCATTTCCAGAACTCTGCACTGCGGTTTAATATAGGAATTGAAAAAATTCGTTCGTTAATTCGCGAGAGTTTCGATTTGTTTCCATATTTAAATAAAATTTTCGCTGATATATGATTTGGATTGGATTCCCTCCCCTCCCCCACCCCCCCCCCCACCCCCCCACCCCCGTATTAAGTTTAATTTTTATTGTAGCATGAGCATTTTACCGAAATAGTTCAGATGAACTAAAATGAGAATGTATTATTCATTAAAAAAATTAATCGTCCAATATGCGGGAAAAAACATGAAAACCGCTAGCAAGCTTTCTGTTTTTACCCATCGTCAACAGCCAAATTCGGCCAGCAGAATACACAAAAATCTTGATTCAAATTTTATTATGTTTTAAATTTTTGTTAAAAAAGACATAGCTTATGACCTCTCATTGGAACGATCTGGATGATCGCGGTAAAGGAATGTCAACCAAGGTTTATGTTGTTTTGACCTGCGATGGAGCACTGAAAGGGAAAAAGATTCCCATTCCGATAAAGCAAGCACTTCGAAGGGGTTTCCCCGTCGTGTCCTTCCATTACATCCTGGACTGCATTGACAGTAAAAATTGTTTACCAACAGAAAATTATCAGTTATATTTACTGAAAGATGTGTCCATTTTAAAAGATACCACCCTTGAAAAAAAATATTTTGGCAGGACACGAAACATGAAGAAAAAAATGAAGAAGAAAAAAATAAAAACACCGGGCAAACTTATCTCCCCTGGTCGAAACGGTTCTTTGTTCTTTGTTTTCAAAAAAAGAAGTGAAATTCTAAAAAAAGGACCCCGATTAAATTTTAAAGAGATTCGTGAATTGTTTGTGTCACTTCACGAAAATTGGAAGCAGTTATCTCCTCGCCAAAAAGATAAATGTCGCCAGCAATGGAGAAACGAAAGTTTAACCAGGGAAAGCTATTTTTTAAACAAGATAAAAAAAAACATGAGTTGCGTGAGTACAACCAAATCACGTCTCCCAACCACAAAAAATTGTTAAAAAAAAAACCAGTTAAATTATTCTCGTGTGTTTAAACAAACACATGTTCAATGGATCACTACCTCGCTCAAGAGGTGTGCTGTCTGAAATATTTGGGGTGGGGGGTGGGGCGGGGGGGGGGGGGGGTCATTGCATTTCCACAGAATTTCTTAGACAATAATGTACACTGTGATAATATTTAATAGTGCTTCTTTCCCCGTGGCAACGGGAAGTGAAGCAATGCTTATTTACTATGGTAAGAAAATTCCGCTTTACTGGTGAAATAGGACCCAGTCACCAGTGCCTGGGATGGATGTCCACTAAAATGGGCACCAAAGGGGTAAACGGGCGGCGAAACTTGACTTTAGACCTTTGTTGTGGTCACAATTTATTTATTTATTGGTGTTTAATGTCACTTTTCTGCAACTATGGCCAATTGCGACCGGTGGGCACAACTAGCCATAGCTGATGAAAAGTGGTCTTAAACACCAATAAATAAATAAATAGCTAATGCTTCTTGCAAAGTGTCTAGTTTGTTCACACAATTTATTTCGTGTGTGTGGATAAGTGCAGGGTGGATTACAACCAAATCACACACAGAGTGAATTATCCACTCAACTTCAACTTACAGGCGCCGATAAACAGTAGACAAGCAAGCAAATTGTCTCTTGGTGGATGTGTAGATAAATCTGATGGCCCTTAAAAAAATCAGTAAAAATATGAGTTCTGTAAAACATTCACTTGACAAGTGATTTGGTAGTAGTCCACCTGTCACGTACTGTGTATTTTTACCCATTAGTAGTTGAGTGCTAACTCCATGGAATATTAGCAAAGATTTTCTATTCAAAAGTGCAAACAAAACCCGATCGATATTATAGTGCTTTGAAAGAGTGCTTGTGTATATATATTTTTTTTAAAATATGATATATTCTGTCATTCATGTGTTCAAATGTTTATAGATACTTGTAAAGCATTAAAGTCAGATATCATTAATCACAAAACCCGATCGATATTATAGTGCTTTGAAAGAGTGCTTGCGTATATATTTTTTTAAAATATAATATATTCTGTTATTCGTGTGTGCAAATATTTGTAGATACTTGCAAATCATTAATGTCAGATATCATTAATAAAAAAATGCTTAATAAAGTATAGGGGGGGGGGGGGGGGGGCACGGTGGCATTGTGTACTAAGGCGTACTGCACGTCGATGGTGCACTTGTCTTCAACCAATGCTAACCCTGCATGTGTGGAGTTAGTATGTTGGGGAGCTGACAGTTGCTCGCCGTTGCTCGGTGGTTCTCTCCGGGTACTCCGGTTTCCTCCACCCGTGAAACTGTCACGGTCATGATTAGCCATTGTGCATAAATATATGACCTTAAACACCAATAAATAAATAAATAATAAAGTATTGTTTGTTAAAATCATTTGTCCCATATAATCAGTCAACACAGCTGACTGTCAATAAGATCATCATTGACAACTGCACTTGTTATTGTTGATGTAATACCATGGATACTAAAAACTTCCCCTCAAAACCAATTAGCTTATCCTATTTTTAGACACCCTATTATGCAATCGACTATTGGAGAGGAGAGAATATTTTAAATGGACTGTACATGTAACGACAGTGGCTGGTTCTGTACCACTTTAGAATCCTTTGCTTTTCAATAGAGCCATTCTATGAATAGAGCCATGAAAATGATATGGATGTCAAAGGTATTTATCATTGCCCCTTCCTCGAGCTGATTCGTCCAATCATGATGAAATTTTCATCAGCAGCTGCTGTTGCGGCTGTTATTCAACGATCCCTTTAAATACAGCCATACATATACAACTCAAAGTTTGCTAAGCACCAATTACATCCAACTACCTGTTTTACGTTTTGGTTGAAATATTGTAATGAAAAGTGTATATATTTTTTTTATTTAATTATATCTTTAATGATTTAAGTACAGAAATTAAGATTTTATTTGTGTTTGACATTATTTTTTAGCTTTAAAATACGATAACCATGGAAAATGGATGTTACTGGTAAAAGAGGAAATTTTTCAATATGCCAACAAGTTGACGGAGCGAACTGGTATGGCTTCAATATCGAGTATGAGACCCATTACTGTTAATTACAGCTTGACGACGCCTTCTCATGCTCCCAATCAGGTTCCTGGTGGTCCTTTGTGGGATGCTGTTCCATTCTTGGACCAGCATGGCACCAAGCCTCTGGACACTTCTTGGCTGGACTGGACGGGCTGGAATTGCAAGCTGCAACTCATTCCAGACATGTTCGATTGGATTGAGGTCAGGAGATCTTGCTGGCCAGTCCATACGCTCAATCCCCTCCCTCTGTCGGTACTCCCCGATAGCATGGGCAACATGAGGACGAGCATTATCATCCATCAGAATCAATCTATCACCCACTGCACCTGCATACAATGTACATCCAGGATCTCTTCAATATACCAGTGCAGTCAATGTACTACGTTCAAGGACACAGAGCTCTGTACGTCCATCCCAGCTGTTCCCGCCCAGACCATGATTGACCCTCTACCATAGCGGCCATGCTCAGCAATGTTGGCTGCATGGAAAGGCTCTCCTGGTCTTCTTCATACCCTAGAACGCATATCTGTGTGGTCTAGGCAGTACCTGGACTCATCCGTAAAAAGGACAGGTCGCCAATCTTCTCTGGTCCATCCAACGTGGTCCATGGCCCATTCATATCGTGCCTGGTGGTGTTTCTGAGACAGCGGAATGCGAATACATGGTCTTCTCGATCGGAGACCACCTTCGTGCAACCTTGTCCGGATAGTCTGCGTCGAAACATTTACCCCGGATGCATTCTGAAGGTCACTGCGAAGCTGGGTTGCTGTGGCGAAGCGGTTCCTGCTGGCCTGAATGATAAAAAAAAACGGTCTTCAGCTGCAGCTGTTGCCCTGTCTCTGCCACCACCATGCCGTCTTACTGGTGTGCCATACTGCTGAAATCTTGCCTGGGCTCTGGTAATCACCGTATGGTGCACACCAAGGGCTTCACGAACCTGACGACGGGTGGCCCCTTGTTCCACCATCCCTACAGCCCGCCACATTTCTGCTTCAGACAAATTTCTTCTGACATTCGCATTTGCCATATTCAATCATTAAATCACAAGGGTTTTTGTTGAAATGAAGATTGAATACCCTGTACATGTAGACAGTAAACGAAAACATCATGCAAATCAAGGGGTACAAGCTTTCCGTGACTGTCACGAAAAGTCTGCCTGTCAAAAGAGCTAATATAAACACTGGGGACCATCTCAATACGTTCCTCAATCATATCCACCAAAAATATCGCAAATATGTCACAAGCAAATTTCACAATGATGTGTCAAATATTTGGTGCTTAGCAAACTTTGAGTAGTATATATAGATTACCAGAAGATAATGTTGCCCTTTTCGTCTATGTGACAAATTCCCAAGTAAGCGGATAAGCCCCCCCCCCCCTTCCCAACCAGGGGGGGGGGTGGGGGGGGGGGGGGCTTTTGTACTATTTCAGTTTTCAATAATTCGCTCTGGCCTAAATCGTGTTATCACCAGGAATTCGCTCCTATCGGGTTTACTCTTTTCCAGACCCAGGTAGCATGATTTAGCGTATATTTAAAAAAACAACATTTTCCCCAGTAGGACCCCCAACGACTAGTCTCAGTACGTGCCCAGGTAGACCTACGATCATAAGTAGTCTAACTGAGACTTGGTGTTCATGGTCAACCACGAGAGATGTAACGGTAGAAAGAAGTCTTACATATGCTATACTATATATGGCAGGCAAGGGGCTCCCGGATCATCCATTCCCTCCCCCGCTTCCTTCTTTGTTCTTTCAGTCATTTTCTGGAACCCTCCCCTCAGAAGGTAGGTACCTGTACCTCTTACCTTTGAATTTCTGTCTCCGCCACTGGTGGAATGGGGTGTTGTGCAACTAAGTCGAGTATTTGGGTAGGGTCGCGACCGAAATATGTGGGTATTGGCTCACTAAACCGCGACAAGTCGAGTCGAGCGGTGTTGTCGGGTCGGTGATCAAGTTCTGGGTTGAATGCATAGTTTGCGTTGGTAACACGTGAAATATAGGAGTTTAAGTCGGGTCGAATAGGTTGTGGGATGGGGAGGTTCGGCCACCAGGTTGTCAGAGTTGTGTGTTGACGTCACTTGATCTTTGTGGGGTATAAGTTTTGGGTTGGGTCACGTAGATCAAGATCAATGGGTGGGTATGCAAAGATAGTGAGCCTCATGGTCGTTGTTGGCTTCGATGGGTTACAGGAACAGGTCGGGTGACTGTGCCGCTCTTAGAATGAAGGATTGGGGCGGCCCATCGTGTATGAAGGTAAAGGGTCATCGTTAGTATGTTGGTTCTCCGGGTAGAGACTACTGGGTGGATCAAACTTCTTAGTCAGGTCACACAATGGTAAGGCCGTATCGTGTTGAGCCACAAGATTGAAGGTGTTGCGTGGTCAGATCACTATGTCGCGGAGAAGGTCCCCGGGTAGAACCACCTGCAAAGGCCACTATGTCGAATGGGTGAGTAGGGCAGGGTAGGAACGACGAGTCGGAAAGTAGGTGTCTTGAGCCCCTTGATCGTGGTAATTTGCGGACTGCATCAACCTCGAAATGTGCGCTGGGGTAGATTTTTTGGGCAAAGCTATGGCTGTTTGATTACCGTTTCAAGAGAGTTATCAAGAACGGTCATTTGGGTATCAGTATTTGTCTTGACGTCGCATTGTAGTACCTCGCCACAGCGAGATTATTAATTCGCCGCGACGATATAATTAATTCGCCACGGTGAGATAAATATTGGAAACCTAATGTATCTTCCACGTCGGTAGCCTATAGGGGACATTCGGCCGACAAAATTCCGTCTGTCCGTCCGTTCGTGTGTGTGTGAGTCCGTCCGAGAATATTCATAACTTTCATTCATTTATGCTTCATCAGTCCAGCACTGCAGTGGCGGTATGAATTGCCTTCAGCAATAGCTCTTGTTATCTCACCGCGGCAAACTGTCTCGCCGCAGCGAAATAAATGTCTCGCGGTGCCGAGATAATATCTCGCCGAGGTGAGATAAATATTGGCAGCCAATGTCCCTTCCAGGCTTCCGTACTAACTGACGCGTGCAAGATAAAAAATAAATTTAATTTTCTTGGTTTAAACGCATATCCAACCGTTCGGTGATTATTTTTCTTCTTCTCTTTTAATAACGACCAAGCATGTTATATATTCAACACTGAAAATATCGGCATTCGTTCTATAATTTTTCCATTTCTGCAAGGAGGACAAAGCATTGGAACTTTTATCAGCTTACGCTTATTAAGCATTTATTAAGATTAGCTCACACGGCCTGGTCGTTTCGTAAAGCAAGACGTTTTAAAGCAATCATTCGAGATTATATTTATTTTTTAAAATTAGTACAGGGTTCAATAAGTATTTGTACAATTACGCACATTTTGTTAGTTACAAGTATCTAACTGCAAACATTCCATTCCCAGCATAAGAGTATTGCTTTCACCTGAAGGACGGCTACCCGCCAAAATGTTTTCTTCTGTAGTTGCCCTCCGCCCCTAGTCATGCAAGTTAAAGTTTCATAAGAAATCGCCCGTATATAAATTTGCAATATATGGGAGTTTGAATTTGTGTGGACTAACCTGATATTACATAAATATATTTTAACACGCCCCGCAGCAAGCAGCTGGTGCACAATCGCAGATTAAACAGTGTACACCTATCAGAGCACATTTGCCCATTGCTGTGGGACTTGTCAACCTGTGATTATATACGATTTGGTTTGGCTACAGAAGATCATATCTGGCTTAAAATTATTGGATGGATTTTGATAAAAGTTGTTATGGTTGGAGGGTGCGGCCGATGGATCTAAGTAGTGCTTTAAGTATCAGGACATTCGGCAGGCTTCTGTAGAATTGAAGTCGGTACTATATACCAATAGGCAGTGTCTCCTCGTTATATGTTTACAGCGGGTTTCTCTGTGGTAATTTGGGATGTTGTAGTGGAATTTTTGGTCAGTGACTGGTGGGGTGGGGCTTGGTAGGGTGGAGTTTGGTGGGATGGAAGCACAATGAGTAATATTCTTCCTATAAACAATAAATAAAAGCGCTTAATATATATCTACCCAAATGTTTTGATGATGCCGCTACAAAACATTCTAAATTCGTAAAGCTTTAAAACCACTGTTTGGTGAGTGTAAATATACCCTTAATGTCTTATGTAGAATCAGTGAAATGATACGAAATGAATATGCTGTTCAAAAACATGTGTCCTTTGATTCTCAATTTATTCTGAGTTTCTATTGTTCCATAAGTTGCAAATATTGAAATAAAAACTTCCTATTTTGTTGGAAAATAGCAAGTGTCGCTACTGTTTGTCAATGGGAGTTGACAAGTGGACATATGCCCTATAGTTTTCGTTTTATTTAAATGTAAATCTTTATTCTAAGAGGGTTTAATTAATAGCTCTTCAGCCTATTCAGTCAGAAATTTTATGGCCTCCTTTTTTAAGTACAATGGGAAAATTGGTTGCATTTTTAACAGTTTATTTTATTTTCTGAAATATTTCTCACAAAGAAACCATAACAGCTTCCGACCGACATTACTTGCCCCCGCCCCCGATACACGACATTCTCGCCCACGAAGAAGAGTGTTGTGGATCCGACCCCGGTCAGAAATTGCCAATCATATAGATCTACGGATGCTTCTATGACACACGGGCATCACTTACTGACCATCCCATATTTCCTCAGCTGGATTTCATTCCTAAGTTAACACATTGCAAAAACATTTGGTAATAGAACCAGTTTGTCAAATATATGGAACTAGACGAGAATGAACAATACTATTGGTCAACTGTATCTTAAAAAAACATTGAGTATGTGCAGAACAACTTTTGCGAAAGGTCTCTCTCTCGCTCTCTCTCCAAGATCAGATAAAGAGAGAATGTGTGTGTTCAAATGACACAATCATGTTTTAGAGGAATTTGGAATGTTGGTTTCTGATGCCCCGCCGGGATTCGAGCCCTCGGCAACACTGCCTAGCAATCAGGAGTCCAACACCTAAACCACTAGACCACTGCACACTGTCAAAAAACGATGGCTGAAATCTAGCTTTTCAGATGAAGTTCTCATGATTACTTGGTTCGCCTTCCTTTCGGCAACAGTTGACCCGAACGGACGGACGTCTGGGAAACTGGGATTTAGGATGATATCGACAGCATAAAAGCAAGGGGAGTTTAGGTAAAAAAGGAAACTCTGATCAAATTCTGATCTTTTCGTGCAAAAAAAAAAAAATGAAATGAAAAAATTTGGTCCCACAGCCATGAGGAACGGTGAATCCGTTTACTTCAAAAGTGGTCAAAATATTACCACAAAAGCGGGGACCTTGTTTTTTACTTCAAAAGTGGGCGATGGTTCCTGCAAAAGTGAAGACCTCATTTTACTTCAAAAGCGGGCGACGGTTACTACAAAAGTGGTGAGCTACTTCAAAAGTGGTCAATGTTTACTTCAAAAGTGGGGAGCTACTGCAAAAGTGGTCAGTTACTTCAAAAGTGGGCGTAACACTTTCGACTTCCAACTATCAATAATTCGGGAATTCTAAAACATAAAATAATTAATAAACTGTTCACTTACCTGAAGACAAATGAACAGTAATGAGTCTCTTATTCACATCACTGCAGTATGTAACCACAACAATGGGAGGAAATACTTCTACACTTCGGTTGTCCACACAACAGAAAACAAACAAACTTAGAATCGTAGAAACTAACTAGACTTAATGATTCTGAAGAATCGTGGCTTTTCCAGATGAGATTCCATGATTTTCCATGACCCCGGAGTGTCTGAAGAATAGTTTTTAACTGTACCAGTGGAGTACGTTTATTGATGTCCTTCGAAAGGTGGGTATAGCAGTCTCAAATGAATTCAGTTTGATAAAAAAAATGTTTAGGTGAAAACCACCATTATTGGTGTACAGGGTTAATATCAATTAGGGCTGAAACGCTTGGCCCATTTTCCTAGTGACTAACCGCGAGCTATAACCGGATAATATCCGGTTATCCGTGGCCATTATTTCGTTGAATATTGGATCAAAACTACAGGAATTGGAAAACAGCATTATTAAACTATTCCGTAGCGTGTGTACAAACGAACGTTGTCGAGTACTCACACTACAGAATAGTTTCTGCGATTACTCATTACTCACGGAAACTGCCGATCATTAACGAACTCTTCTCAATATACACAACGTGGCTTCGATGTGTAATCTTTCAGAAAGGAGAAGCGGCAGATTTACTACGTTTTAAACGTGGAATGGCAATCACTATTGATATTTCGGATAACCGGTTGACGGTTTCTCTAATCGGTTAGGTAGCTAACTGGTTTCAAACCGATTACCTGGTTAACCATTTCAGTACTAATATCAATATCGTCGTCCAACAATTCTAAGTCCGACAAAAGGAGTTATGAGTAGGTGTAAAGTGCCGATTCTAGACCACTTTTCCAAAAAACTGTACACGTACACGTACATGTACGTGTACCGCCAAATGGATTCAGTGTTAAATCATGTACAGAGTGTAAAAAATGTCGTTTTTGCATGGTGATCCAGAATCGGCAATTGTTTTTGAGGCTCTCGGATCGCACTTTTGACCGTTCAAACATCCGTTGGTGAACGAGTGAAATTCGAAACATCGCTCGGAAGGGAAAAATGTACGAAATTCGAAGAAAACGTAAATTTAAAAATTTTTCTCGACGTTCACATCGCGGATCAGACCTTCGATCTATCATTGGCGATCGCCAGCAAAAAACGTTTTGCCGATTCTAGACCAGCATCAAAAAAGCTGTTTGCTGATTCTGGACCACGTACGTTCGCCAACGGCTGTTTGAACGGTCGACGGTGCGATCTGATCGGTGAAACCGATTTGCCGATTCTAGACCAGGAAAAATCGATCTTAAAACATTTTGTCGACGTTCGCCAGTGGTGAAAAGTGGGTGTAAAGTCTAGTTACTCGTCAAGGAATTTATTTTATTTTTTTTTTAAACCGATTTCGGTTTCCGGTACATCGAAAAAATGCGGTTTGCCAGTTCTGGAGCACCGACGTTCGCGATCGCGTTCCGGACGGTCGAGGGTGCGATCCAATTGGCAAAAACAATTTGCCAATTCTAGATCGGGAAAATCTCAAAACGTTTTCTCCACGTTCGGCAATGGCGCGAAGAGGGCGTAAAGCGAAGTCACTCGTCAAGGATTTTTTTCCAAACCAAAATGGAAAAACTCGAGTTTGGAAAATTAGAACTGATGGAAATGGTCCGTCCACGTTTTGTCATAGCGAGTTTTAAGGTAAATCGTAATAGAATCGGTTTTGTTGAGAGGAAATAGAAGTGATTGATATATATAGGAGAGAAAAAAGTATATATAAATAAATAGTTATTTAAAAAAAAAAAAATAAATATTGAATCGAAATAGATAAAATATACGAATATCATGAACGATTCCCAGATTATGAGAGCAAGGTTTCTTTTAAAATGCTGATGAGAGCCTAAGCATTCTGTGTGAATGATCAACTAGGTCGCCTCTTATTAGAACGATGCGTCGGATGTCGGGATCATCTAGACTTCAATCATGAGGATCATTCATGTCTGACGATGGAAAGGGAAGATATGGTCCTCAAGTATTTCGAACCAGCATTCGAATGCATT
Organism: Pictodentalium vernedei; assembly: GCA_031216915.1. NCBI lineage: Eukaryota > Metazoa > Mollusca > Scaphopoda > Dentaliida > Dentaliidae > Pictodentalium > Pictodentalium vernedei. The sequence continues at coordinate 423,381,107 of CM062295.1, forward strand.
CAAATCGATGATGTGATCAAGTTTTGGAGGAGATTAGTCTTCTGTAAGGGGCGAGACAAGTCCACCAATTCAGAAGAAATGAAATTGCTGTGTAGAAGTCTGACTTTTGAAGACAAGGGATGCGTCTTGAAATTATTGCTGGAGGAAGCATACGTCTAAGTTTTCTCGTTGATATAAATAAGGAGAATAGAAAATAAAAAATAAATACACACATAAATTTTTATCTAATATTCGAAAGAAAAAAACATTAAAAAAACTAGACTTTATGATTCTGGAGAATCATGGCTTTTCCCGATTAGATTCCATGATTTGTCATGACCCCACAGTGTCTGATGAATTGTTTTTAACTGTCTAACTGAAGTTCCCTCATTGATGTTATGAGAAAGGTGAGTATAGTAGTCTCAAATGACTCGGTTTGGGTTTGATAAAAAAATGTTTAGGTAAAACCCATCATTAATGGTAGAATGGGTTAATATCAAGATCAATGTTTCCCTATTAGTTTTGCATCCGGTAAAAGAAGTTACGTTTCTCTGTGGCATTTCCATTTGTTGGTGTCCAAAAACAGACTATTTCTTCAATTTTTTACATTTAGCAGCCCATGGAGGGTTAGCAAATGCCTACCAGAATAATTTATCCATGCAGCTGGTCATATGACACCAAGACCTATCAACGGCCATTTTCTCTTGGAAACCCCACAAAATGTTTGTAAAGAAATCCAGGGAAAACGATTTTTTAAGCTATCGATGGGTATCCGTGTTAACCTCCCCAACAGGGGTTAACGCTTGGTTTTTTTAATACCCTTATTACTCACAAAAATGGTCCTCTGTAAATTCCACTTCCAACGAAGGAGATTATGTTTATCTCTCATGTATACATTGGGTGCTGTGCGTGTCTGAAAACAGCCCCATGTTAACAAAATTACGCGCTTGGCAGCTTGTAGATGGTTAATAAACGCTCATCGGAGTATTTTGTCCATGCAACTTGTAATATCACATAAAGACCTACGAATAGTCAATTTGTCTTGAAACCCTACAAGTTACCATTAGGGAAATTCACAGAAAATGGGAATTTAAAGCTTTCAAGGGATATCTCTCTTTAGCCTGTCCAAAATGGGTTAAGACGTCGGCTTTTGAATACCCTTACTACTTACAAAAATGTTTCCGACTAAATTGTGAGCTTGTTAAAAGGAGGCACTTTTCTTTGTGGTGTACCCTTTGGGTGCTGTTGGTGTGCAAAAACAGCCCATTTTATCGCAATTTTGACCTTCAACAGCCCGGGGAGGGTTAACTAATGCTGACCGGAATATTTTGTTCATGCAACTTGTAATGTCACACCAAGACCTGCAAATAGCCGATTTTTTCTTGAAAACCTACAAAATGTTGATAGAGAAATCCACAGAAAACGGGTATTTTAAGATTTTAATGGGTATCTCTATTTAACCAGCCCAAAATGGGTTAAGACGTCAACTTTTGAATACCCTTACCACTTTCAAAAATATTTTCTGATCAATTTTGCGTCCGATAAATGAAGGACCCTTTCTCTCTGGTATACCGTTTGGGTGCTGTTGGTGACTAAAAACAGCCCATTTTATCACAATTTTTACGTTTAGCAGCTCCGGGAGGGTTAACTAATGCTCACCGGAATATTTTATCCTTGCAACTTGTAATGTCACACGAAGACCTGAGAGTGACCAATTTTTCTTGAAAATCTACAAGACTCGTTTAGAGAAATCCACGGAAAACACGAACTTTTCAGCATTATGGGGGAATTGCTGTTTAACCAGCTCAAAATGGGTTAACGCTTGGTTTTCTGAACACCCTTATTACTGACAAAAATGATCCTCGGTGAATTCCACTCCCAATAAAGGAAGTTATGTTTATCTCTCGTGTATTGTTTGGGTGCAGTGGGGGCCTAAAACCGGCCTATTTCATCAAAATTTCGATGTTTGGCAGCCTGTGGAGGGTTACCATATGCATCGCCTGATATGTAGTGTGTACCAAAGGGTGTGTCACAGACAGGTCTAGCAATGACGAATGTATAAAAAAAATCTACAAGACATGTTTCGAGAAAGTGCCGATAAACCCCAATTTTGGCAGTTTTTTGCCAATTTTGACGAAATAAGGGTTAAATCGAAAATTCCGCTTCGATACATTTTTAGATTTTGTGCCCCTCTATGCGTGTTCAAAATTTCATGAAAATCGGTTCGAAAATGGCTTCTGAATCGTACGGACAAAATGTGTGGAAAAAAAAAAAAAAAAAAAAAAAAAAAAAAAAAAAAAAAACCAAAAAAATAATAATCCGTAGAAAAACAATAGTCTTTTCCAGAGGGAAAAGCCTAATGAGAACCAGAAAAAAATTGTATCTGACGTTAGATGATGATGAGGATGAGAAGCCGAATGGCATTTTGCCAACGGTACCGTCACCAGAAGAAAAAGAAAGAGGAAATAGTAGATCAGTAGAATCCAATTGTATCTGACTCTAGAGAGAGATTCTCGTCATTCTCTCAAGAAGAAGTATTCGCGTCTCACGAAATTAGTCAATGCAGTCGACATGACACTCACGATTTCCATGGGTTTACACATGGCCAGCATCGGTTTGTTGTCGACTGCGGTCGGCGTTCCGATCATGTTGACCATAGAAGGAGTGGCTCTCACCGCCGGATTGTTTAGCATGCTCGGAAACTTTTTGAGTAGGAAATTATATCTGAAGGCTAGGAAACATGACAAGATTCACATCTTGGCCAACTCCAAGATCGACATGATATCCGAAATGATGTTGATGGCATTGAAAGACGGTAGGATATCGGATGGAGAATACTTCATGATATTGGGTGAGAAAACGAAATACGATGCTATGAAAGAAGCCGTGAGAATCAAGACTCGTCAGATCATCATGAACAGATGAATGATTCTCTCGTGGAAAGGGGGTGGAAAGAGCCCAGGGTGGAATTCGGTAAGTTGATAGAACTCAAGAACAGTGATTGAAAAAAAATACACATATATAATAAGAACAGAATTTTTAAAAAAGAAAATATTAAATTTATATATAAAATAAAAAATAAATACGAAATTGATTTAAATAACTCTCAAAAATGTATTGCGTACAGTGTAAGAGAGTCACTGAGACGGGTAATTCTCGAGAAGTATTAACTAAAAACGACAGTCAGATGCTTCGCAGAATTTGCAATGTGTGTGGTTCGATCAAGACTCGATTCATCCAAAAAAAAAAAAAATGAGCAGAGGCAAAGGCGTCGTGAATAAAAGGATCGATAATCTACCTTTCGAAATGCATCTGCCGGGTCACAGTTTCAAGGGACCCGGACGAAATTGAACAAGAGACTCAATGCCGATCTGACTCCTAAATCTTGGAGCAAACCCGTGAATAGGGTGGACGCGACCACGTATGATCATGATCTGTGCTACGCCGAACATCCCGATACTAAGACTAACGACATCTGCGATAAAACATGTTGGCGAAATTGAGAGGTATATCGAATCCGACCAGGAGAGAGAAGATAGAATGTTCACTGGTCGGTAATCTGATCGGTGCGAAACGTCAATTCGGATGGGGCATTAAAAAAAGCGCTTCGGAAAAGAAGAAGAAGCGATTATTGACGAGCTAATTGGCTGAGGAGTTACACAAACCCATCGTTCATAAATTTGGAAAGAGAAGGGTGTTCATGAAGGGTTTGGATGACATTTGGTCTGCCTACTTGGTCGACATGAAATCATTTTCGAGGTGGAACGAGGGTGTTAAATATCTATTGACGGTCATCGACGTGTTTTCCAAATACGGTTGGATGAGAGCTTTGAAGAATGCATCGGGACCTTGCGTCACCAAGGCTTTGATGAGCATGTTCGACTTGTCTTCTCGAAAACCGAATAAATTGTGGGTGGATAAGGGGAAGGAATTCTACAACAAGGATGTTCGTCGATTGGTCAACCTCTACTTGATCGAAAATGAAGATAAACCCTGTACCGTGGAACATTGGAATCGAATGATGAAGGAAAAGATGCACAGATACTTCACAGCGAATTCAACCAAGAAATACATATACGCTCTGAATGGTTTTGTTGAAGATTACAACAACATGTGACACAGATCGATCAAGATGACTCCCGTGGAAGCTAGCGATGCTCGAAACGAAACGAAAAACGAGTCTACGAGAATCTATATCCCGAGAGATCTAAGATTAGGAAGAAGTCTAGACCGGCGAAATTTGCGGTCGGCGATCGAGTGAGAATCTACACTTATAAGAAGCACTTCGAAAAGGGTTACACTCCTCGATGGACCTCAGAAATCTTCGTGATAATAGAATATTTCACACCGATCATCGGAAAGTTTTATGAACAACAATTGCTGAAGACGAAGTTTTAATAAAGAAAAAAAAAAATTATTTACTCTCTTTAACATTTTCTTGTTTACACATATATATATAAAGGAGAGAAAAAATAATAATAATAAAAAATAATTAAAACTATTTTTAGATAAAAAAAAGCAAGCTAATTAATAAACAAAAAACAAAACAAAAAACCCTTCAAAAATGGCGAATATACTAGATATCGCACAAAGCATTGTGAAAGTATTCAAGAATACGAGGTTCACGAATATGAACCGATAACCAGAACGAGTTTGAACAATGCGGGAGAGATAAGAATAAATGTCGAAACCCAAGATCTATTCGTTCATCCTAGCGAGAGTTACATAATGGTGCAGGGACGTCTCACCAAGGAAGATGGGACCGAATACGCCGACAACGACGTGGTTACTTTAGCTAATAATGGCATCATACATCTATTCAGTAATATAAAATATTTGCTATCTGGACAAGAGATAGAATCTGTGTTTCATCCTGGTCAGGCCACCACGATGTTCGGACTCTTGACGTATCCAGATGATTTTTCAAAATCCAGAGGACTTAATCAGTTGTGAGTGAAAGACATCGTCGGCCCTGCTAGTGCTGGCGCCGTCATGATATTTGACTACGTTGTCAAGACGTCCAGACCCAAAGGAACGTTTTCGTTCAGGATACCTTTGAAACACATCTTCGGATTCGCGGACGATTATAACAAGATCATGCACGGATTCAAACACAGTCTGATGTTGATTTGAAAGGGAAACGACGACGGGATAGTGAGACTCCCCGCGACTGATATGGGTGAGTTAACTCTACACAAGATATCGTGGTTCGTTCCACATGTGCAGCCTTCGATCGTGGAAAAAACGCATCTCTACAAGATCATAGAATCCAAGAGTAAATTACCCGTGGCATTTAGAATGAAACAGTGCGACACGGCTAGCATTCCACTCTCCAGGAATCACTTCGATTGGAGATTGACCGTGAAATCTGCTTCCGAGAAACCGCATTTTATTGTGGGCGCGTTTCAGACCGATAGGGACGGGTCTCAGGAAAAGAATGCATCGCTATTCGATCACTCCAATTTGAGAAACATGTAAATGTTTCTGAATGCCACGAGATATCCAGCAATCGATTACAACGCGTCGTTCAACAAGAACGATTTCTGCACACTGTACGGCGACGCCGTGGATTTTAGAAAGAAGTATCATGGTCTAGACGAATTGATGAACAACCCTAATATATCTCCCAGTGAATACAAGTTGATGTATCCCATATTCGCTGTCAGTAAACAGAGCGAACGACTCAAAGGTAGCATCTTAGACATTCAGATCAAGAGAAAACCTGAAGAAAAACTGAAGCCTTCGCCCTGGTCCTGTCGGATAGAGAATTACAATTCGAATCGGATGGAAATAAGATGTCGATCATTAGATGAGAGACGTGTGTGTGAAAAAAAAAATAAAAAAATAAAAAGTAATGAGTAATTATTAAAAAAAAAAAACCCAAAAAATAAAAAGTAATGAAATCTAGAGAGATTGAACATCTTTCTAAATCTCATTACTTTTTTGTTCTTGTTTTTTGGTTTTTACTAATTACTCATTATTTTTAATTAATTATTTCCACATGTTCACTGTTTGTTCAGAGGATCTAGTTCGATCAGTATGCTCAAGATGGAAGTGGCGGCTTCGGGATTATTGGTTTTCGTAACGAAATTAATCCTGTCTCTGGCGTTCACTTTGAGAGGTGTTCAGCATGTGCTAACATTCGAGTGTTGATTCTCGGTCTTTTCGATGCTGTATCTCTTATTGCTCTCTACTCCGTTCATCGTGAGATTGACGACCGCTCTGTTATTCAAATCCGTGGAAGCCAGTCTCATTCGAATGATTTCGCCTCCCAACGGCATGGGATGTCCCACGTGACCATGTTGCGATCTGCTACCTCCATTTCCAAAAGACCCCTCGACTTTTCTCCTCGACCCACATGGTGAACAATTGTCTGGCGTATTTGAATTTCTCCACCACCGAAATCAGGGTGCAGGCGCCCGTCATGTTCACGGGATCTGGTAGATTCATGAGCATGTGTCCACCCATGTCTAGTTTACCTTCCATGATGTCGCCCTTTCTCCAGACTGAGTTGTCGTCCATGTACTTCCTGCTACCATGCTGGAATCGAATTCAGGATCGTGATCGAGACCAAATAAATTCTGACCGTTCATGTTGATGCCACCCTCCATGGTTCTGCCAGATTGTTTGTTCAGGTAGAGATCATCCACTTGTGATTCTACGTATTCTTGAGGTCGTATCACGGCGGAATCCACGTAACTCTTGTTGACCGCGGTGGAGTCCACATCCGCATTGTTGACCTTTGACAGATTCAATATCTTGTTGAATCCCGCATTCAGATCCAATTTCATTTCTCATCTGTCAGACTTTCTCTGTTCCAGATCTACGTAGTGTTTGGTCGCCACGTCCTTGGGATTCGTGGGAGTGGCCACGTTCGTTATCTTGTTAGAATTGGCATTCAATTCCGATTGCATCGTTTTCTGAATGTATCTATTTCTCAGATGTTCGCTAAATGGCGCGTGAGAGTCGTCTGCGTATTTCTTAGTCGCAGCATTGGTGGAATCTATGGGATTCGTGACGTTCATCAAACGTTTGGATTTCGAATTGAGATCGTCAGTCATGGCTTTATCCATGTAATTATATAGCATGATTTGTTTGAAATCCGCGTTCCCCCTGTCGACGTATTTTTTAGTCGCCGCATCTGCGAGATCTATCGGCTCGGGAAGATTGTAGAGCTTCTTATTGTTCATGTTCAAAGGTTCCTCTCGAGGTTTGTATCTCCGAACGTAACATTTGTCCAAGTTGGCAACGTCGTAACCATCGCCAACTTCAAGCATCTTCCTCTTCTTTTTGGGTCGATTTTCATCGTCACTTCTACCAAATTTATCGACTGGCATGTTGTTTTGAGGTTTTTTTGTTTTAAAAAATATATTTCAAATGCAGTTTATTAAAAATGAATTATTTCACTTATTTTTTATTTTTTGTTTTATTCGATTAAATTTTTTTAAATAATTTTTTTACCTTTATATATACTATAAAAAAATCTCTCTCTAATGTAAATCATGGAGAATGTCTTGAAACCGATCTCCTTCCGACCATCTCTTGAGAATGTGGAGACACAGGTGAAATCCTCCAAGGACTATCAAGCACTGTTCTGTGTCAGACCATCAATATATAAGAAAACACATTCTGGAGGGTTCGTCGGGATGCACGCATATATATATGTACACACACACATACACACACACACACACACACACACACACACACACACACACACACACACACACACACACACACACACACACACACATGTACACTTGCATATACCTAGGGGGGGGTGACCATGCCCTACTAGGCGGGTCCTCAGGTGGCGGATAGAGGACGGCCTGCTCAATTGGGCGGGTTTGCTGGTTTTTTAATTAGCAGGTTTGCTCAATTGAGCTGGTTTGCAGCGGAATATATGAATACGCAGCCCCGGACCAAAATGGTCAATCCTGCTTATGCCATCTTGCAGGCACCTTGTTCTCCCGTGAGATGCGATCTGAAGGCCTCGGAGGAAGTAATCCTGACAGTTGAGAACAGACTGGGTCCCGGTTAGGACAGGTCTCCAGGATGGAGATCAGGTCGTAAACACTGCTTTGGCCCTGATCTTCATCGTGGAGGTTACCTGTTCAATACACTGTTTTGGCCCTAACTTCGGGAGTAGAAGGATGGTCGGATGGTCCGATCTGGCCAATCGGGAGCCCCCACCCCAAAAAGTACTGGGTGTCACGTCGGGAGGCATTTGGTGGTCATTCAGTCAGTCGTTTCTTTTAATCGCATACCATAATTGCCATTGTGTACTGTTTTTTGACAGCTACTTAGTTTTGCTGCACTGTCTGTTTCGGTTATGCATGGCAACCTTTTATTATAGTGTTTGATACAGTGATTGATTGGATGGCCGCTATCTGAAGACCTGGCACTTCCACACACGGGCCAATCAGTCAGTGGTATGCCTCGGCATCAACACTGGCTGAGTATACTGCTCCATACCAGGTATGTGGGAATACCGGCAACCCGGTGCGTTCACTGTATAGCAGTAGCCCTACCCCTTGTTGGACTCCGTGGTGGGTGGGAGCCGGGGCAGTGAATCATCAATTCTATACAACATGGCAACAAAAAACAAAATTAAACGACCTTTGGACACGACAAATGATAAATCTTCTAACTCTGACTCTGATACTGATTACCAAACAGCTGACTGGCCTAGATTCATATATATACGTCCAGCAGATGAAAACAAAAAAAAGTTAATTTTAACCCCTTCGCATTAGAGAAGGCAATAAAAGGGATTGCTGGCACAATCAAAAACATGAAAAAATAAGATCAGGTGGCATATCGATTGAATGTGCTAGTAAAATCCAGTCATTCAATCTCTTAAAGATAAAGAAACTTTTAGATGTTGAAGTAAAATCGGAAGCTCACAGAACCCTCAATACCAGCAGAGGCGTTGTTCGAACCCGTGAGCTTGCCGACATTGATGAAATGGAAATAGTTACAGAAATGAAAGCACGGAGAGTAACAGGTGTAAAACGAATAAAAGTAAAAAGGAATGGCAATGAAATCAATACAAACACCTATATATTCAATACTCCCCAGCCACCAAAAGCAGTCAAAATAGGCTACATGAACGTCGGAGTGGATCTATATATCCCAAATCCACTTCGATGCTTCAAGTGTCAAAAATACTGACACAGTCAGAATTCATGTAGAGGCCAGTCAGTCTGCTACAAATGCGGCCAAAAACACGATGAGCCATGTACCACCAATATTTTTTAAATGTGTAAATTGTCAGGGCAAACGTATATCATCATCAGAAGATTGCCCCATCTGGCAAAAAGAAAAAGCCATACAAAAAATAAAATGTGAAAGACAAATAAGTTTTAAACAAGCCAAAGAAATTATTTCATCGCTCCCTGGCATGCATACTTCAGCATCATATGCTACTGTAACAAAACAAAAAGTTCCAACAAAGTCGATAGACTGCCAGACACAATATACATGGCTCGTAGGTTCAATACCCACCTTATTACAGTCCTTCACAATACAGCACAGCGATCAACTTCAGCAACAGTCAACTCAAACACCACAAACTTCTCAAACAGCACCAACTTTCTCAAACACTATCAAAAGAAAACTTCAAAGAGGATCAGAAAAAAGAACAAGCCAAACATAAAACACAAAATGGGAAAACAACAGAATCGAATCCTGAAAAGAAAAAGGAACAAACTAACTCAAAATCAAACGCAGAACGTCAAAAGCTTAGTCAGAGTCAGAAAAAAAATCAAGAAAAACTCAGAAAGAAATTAGATAAAGAAAAACAGAAACAGTTATCGGATAGAACACCTAAAGCCCTTCAAGACCCCGTTACCCGTAACAGGTTTGAAGGGTTTGAATCGATGCAAATCGCTGAGTGCATCGACGAAACGTTCGAGCACTTATGCTCAAACTCTTCTCAGAATAAGTCCCCACGTAAAACATCACCCAAGAAAAACACGGGGGCAATTTCGCCCATACGTCCACCTTCCAAATCACCACTAAAACATGGATAACACACCCAAACAAAGTATTATGCAGTGGAATTGTCGAGGTTTTAGAGCGAATTTTAATGAACTAGGTCTATTAAGCCAAAAATATAAACCTGCAGCTTTTTGCCTGCAGGAAACTCTTTTAAGGAAACCCGAGACTCAGGATCATTCAGCTTTTAACCATTACACTTCGTATAATGCATGGGCTGACGATAATGATCTTCATGTTCGTGGAACGACTGTCCTAGTTAGGAACGACATCATTCACAGTTCTGTACCATTACAGACAAATTTACAGGCTGTAGCGGTACGCCTAACTTTAGACAAAACAGTTACACTTTGTTCAGTTTATGTTTCACCAAGTAAAGCCCTGCAACTGAATGATCTTGAGCTACTGGTCCAACAGCTACCAACTCCATACACTTTGTTGGGTGATTTTAATGCACACAGCCCTCTTTGGGGTGATTCCTTCAGTCAAGAAGATGTTAAAGGGAAAACTGTGGAAGAATTCATTACAAAATATGATCTGTGTTTGTTTAATGATGGTTCAGATACTTATCTGCACCCCGCATCTGGTTCGTATATATCAATTGATCTTTCAATTGCATGCCCTTCTATCTTCCTCGATTTTTCTTGGAAGGTAGAAGATGACTTGTGCGTGAGTGATCACTTTCCAATTGTGTTGGAGAGTGTAGTTCCGGCGGATGATGAGAGGGTACCCCAGTGGAACTTTAGGAAAGCCGATTTGGACACTTTTTCATCGCTTTGTTCTGAACGCCCCACACGGGAGACATTTCAAGATAGTGCTCATCAAAAAGAACATTTTACAAACGAGCTGCTTGACACTGCAACTACAGTTATCGCTAAAACCTCGGCAAATCCAAACCGTTTCAGCAAACCATGGTTTGATAGTGAGTGTAAATAGGCTATAAAAGATCGGAAAAAAATTGAAAGGGAATTTAACAAGTCACCAACAACACACAATTTGGATCAACTGCGTATTAATTTGGCAAAAACAAGACGACTTATAAAACAAAAAAAGAAAAATTCTTGGGAAACTTATGTTTTAAAAATTAACCAAAACAGACCAATCACAAAAATTTGGAAAATGGTTAAAAAGATTAAAGGAAAAGAAACAAAATCAACTGTACAACACCTGAAGGATAACAACACATTAATCACATCCAAAACAAAAATTTCAAACAAACTCGCTTCCACATTTTCTAAACATTCGTCGTCTGAAAATTGTAATCCAGAATTCATCAAAATTCAAAAACAACAAGAAAAACAAAAGATTAAATTTAAATCCAATAATTTAGAGGATTACAATGAACCTTTCTCTATGGAAAAGTTACGCAACTCTTTGCACAGAGCAAAGGATACTGCAACTGGTCCGGATGATATCCATTAATAAACTTTTAAAACACCTTCCCCATCTTGTATCTCAGAGTGGAACTCACTCTGAATTATTGAAAAATTCTTTCATCCCATCTTGTATCTCAGAGTGGAACTCACTTCCTATGGATATTAAGAACCTGGAATCTTTAAGTGAATTTACTAAGTATTTCAAAAGCGAGGCCACCATAGTATTTTGGAATCTGTTCAAGAATGATGAATATACTGCATTGCAGACTACGTAATGCATGCAGTGATTTAAATTTTGACAAATTTCAAAATTATATCCACGACACACCAAACTGCTCATGTGGCAATGGCCTGAAAGACGCAACACAACAATTTTTTGTCTGCCCAAGGTATACCAATGAAAGATTAACACTACAACAGGACCTGGCCAACATCACAATTAATTCTGTTACGGATATCCTCTACGGTATCCCTAACATGTCACCATCTGCAAATGACCATCTATTTCGAGTAATACAAAAGTATATCAAAACAACCAATCGATTCAATACCTTCGAGAATATTCATTCAGGAGGTAGTTAGTTCTATGTTTCCAGCCCCCCGGAAAATAATGTAGTGCTGGTCTACTATGGTGGACAGTGCCGCATCATTGGGAAATTTGCCCTGGTAGCCATTGAGTGGTGTGCAAGTCGTTTATAGTGACTGGCCTGTTTAACCCTTTGCCGGAAGTAGTGGTCTAAATCTGCCAGCGCTATTCACAAAATCACTAATTTCTTCTCTTTTTTAACCTCAAAATATAGCTTGCGTCTCCTAGTTGGAGCAAGCTCGTTCAGCTCGTTCCAATGAGGAATCATGAGCAGTGTGTTTGGTACAGAGGATGGAAAAGGGATAGTTATTCGAGAGGTTTAGTTGCAAATTCCCTCTGCCTTTCTTGATGGGTAAGATGTTAACTACGATTGGAGGATCTTGACTTACCCGTACCGTGTTTATGAAATAGCTACACACATTGGAACTGATCATATATATTAGTGTCACGTATATACTATTGTCACGTGAGAACCATGGGGTTCTGTCTTCCGGTGGAAGAGAGAGCATTTTGGTTGTCAGATGACGATATATCGTTAGACGTAGCTTACCTACTTTATATGTGATGACAAAACACTGCATGCACCTTGCAGTGATGGGGCTCTTCTTGAGCGCTGCGGCCTGGTGAGTTGGCTGGAGACAGTTTGATATTTGTTTGATGAGTACAAGGTATCAGTCCCCCTCTTTTCTTCCTTCTCTTTTCTTTCGCTGAATATATACCATATTAACAACATTGCAATCTTGAATAGCCTACTATTTATTATGATGTGTATATATTGAAAAAATGCTGCATTTACTTGTTAATCGTATACAAAGGAGAGGACGTGTTTTAAGTGTTGAGCACTTGTTGTCAAATCCTTTTTGTTTATTTTGACAAATAAAATATGTTTAAACTAAACCTTCCTCAAACTTCACTAGAACTTTTATTGTCATTTTTAATGACATTTGGGTGACTGGCCAGTTTCCACCTTCCTGGCGAAAGGCAACAATTATTCCTATTCCAAAGCCTGATAAGGATCACAGTAATCCAAGTAATTACAGACCAATTACCCTAACTAGTTGCCTCTGTAAAACCATGGAGAGGATGATCAATGATCGGCTTTTCTGGTTTCTGGAATCGAACAATCTGCTTGCGGATGTTCAGTGTGGTTTCAGAGACCAGAGAAGTACTGTGGATCATTTGGTCAGACTTGAAACGTTTATTAGAAATGCCTTTGCCAGAAAAGAACATGTGGTCGCCATCTTCTTTGATCTGGAGAAGGCATATGATACAACGTGGAAGTATGGGATTTTAAAAGATCTTTTTAACATGGGGTTTAGAGGGCGTACGCCCCTTTTTATTGAAAACTTTTTAAAGGACCGCCAATTTCAGGTTCGTGTTGGGTCAACATTATCTGATCTTCACGAGCAAATTTTGACAAACTTAAGGAATTTTTAATATCATCGGAATTTATTTTTGATGTAATAGCTATATCTGAAACCTGGACTGAAAATGATGGTAATGACGAATTTGCACTTGATGATTATAGGTCTCATTTTCGTTCAAGGGTGCACAAGACTGGGGGTGGGGTAGCATTCTATGTGCATAATTCTCTACAACATACGGTGTTGGAAAATATATCATTATCCATTGAAAACATAGCAGAGTCAATTTTTGTTGAATTGTCTCTTAAAAGTAAGAAGAAAATAACAATTGGCTGTATATATAGGCCCACAGACTGTAACATGTCTTCTTTTAATAGCTATATGGATGATTTAATTCAAAAGTTACACAATAAAACACTTTACCTTTGTGGAGACTATAATGTTGATCTGTTGCAATATACTAAACACTCGGACACTAGTGTCTTTTTAGACCAGTTGATGGGTGCTTGCATGCGTCCTTTGATATTGAGACCAACAAGAATAACAACCCATAGTGCTACCTTGATAGATAATATATTTACAACAGAAATACATCCTTCAATAGAAAGTGGTATCATCATAAACGACTTAAGTGACCATTTACCGGTCTTCTCAATCTGTAAATATGTTACCCAGACCATTGACAAGAAACCAAAACTTGAACAGAAAAGGAAAGTCAATAACGAAAATATTTCAAAATTTTTAACTGATATTAGACAAACCAACTGGGATGACGTCACAAACAACAATGACACAAATGCAGCTTTTAATGAATTTATTGGGACTTTTCAAACTTTATACGATAAAATTTGTCCCATAGTTAAAATTAACTCAGTGCAAAGGAAAAGGTCAGACAAACCTTGGCTAACTAACACATTAAAAAATGTATGTCGGAAAAACAAATTATTATATAAGAAATATTTAAAAAAAAGGGACAAAAAATCAGAAGTTAAATATAAGACAAACAAAAACAAACTCACATCAATTCTAAGGTTTAGTGAGAAGAAATACTACACAGACCTTCTGGAAAACTACAGTAATAATATAAAGGAAACTTGGAAAATTTTAAATAGTCTTATAGTAAAAAAGAAAAAGTCCTCCCATCCACTTGAATTTAAACTTAACAATCAGACCATCAGTGGAGATAAGAATATTGCAGACCATTTTAATAATTTTTTTACAAATATTGGCCCAAAATTGGCAAGAGATATTCCTAGCTGTGATAAAACTTTTGACCACTATATGAAGACCAGATTAAACGACTCATTTTTCCTAAATCCCATCTCAGAGGTGGAAGTTATTGAAGTAGTAAAAAAATGTAAAAATAAAACATCAAAAGACGTTTTTGATCTTGACATGAAATTATTAAAAATGGTTGCCCCTCATATAGCTTTTCCGTTAGCTCATATTTTCAATTTATCTTTTGAAAGTGGTATCTTTCCCGATGCCATGAAAACTGCGAGAGTTATTCCTTTGTTTAAGGCTGGTGATGCTGATAATTTTTCTAATTACCGCCCTGTCTCTTTACTGCCTCAATTTTCAAAAATCTTGGAAAAACTGTTTAATGCTCGTCTAATGTCATTTGTTAACATGCATGATATTCTCTCAGATAACCAATACGGCTTTCGTAACAACCGCTCAACCTCGCATGCAATTATGGAACTAATCGAAGAAATAACAAATGCTACAGACAACTCACAGTATTTTGTGGGAGTATTTATTGATCTTAAGAAAGCCTTTGACACAATTAATCATAAAATTCTTTTAAATAAGCTAAACTATTATGGAATAAGAGGAGTGGCTAACCAGTGGCTCACATCATACTTGGATAATCGAGAACAATATGTAGACTTTAATGGTGTAGATTCTGACTCAATGAAGATAACTTGTGGTGTACCACAGGGTTCCATATTGGGTCCGTTCCTTTTCATCTTGTACATAAACGATATTTGTAATGTATCCTCTCTGCTAAAGATGATCATGTTTGCTGATGATACTAACATTTTTTATACTGGTAATAATTTAAAACAATTGAGTGAAGTCATATCAAAGGAATTAGATGAGCTAAACACTTGGTTTAAGGTAAACAAATTGTCATTAAATATATCCAAAACAAATTCTATGATTTTTGGGAACAAAATAGTTGGGGATGATTTCAAGATTGAAATAAATGGTAATGCAATTGATAGAGTATATGTGACTAAGTTCTTAGGAGTTTATATTGATCACAAGTTGTGTTGGAATGAACATCTAAAAGTTCTTAAGGCAAAAATTTCTAAAAACTCATCCATAATCTATAGAATAAAAAATCTTATATATAACTCTGGACTCCTTTCTCTTTATCACTGTCTTATATCACCATATCTGAATTATTGCTCTGAAATTTGGGGTAACACTTATGAGAGCAAAATTAAGCCATTGCATACTATCCAAAAGAAAGTTATTCGAAATATTGATCGAGCTGAATATAGAGCTCATAGTAGACCAATTTTTCATAAATATAAAATCTTAAATGTTTTTGATGAAGTCAAACTAAATACACTTGCAGTCATGTATAAAGCAAAAAATGGTTTATTGCCAAACAACTTGCTCACACTTTACCGTACGGTAGAAAACATACATTCTTATTCAACACGCCAAGCGGACAACTTTGTAGTAAGATATAGAAGGACTAATAAGAAATCCTTCTGTACTAGCATGGTTGGAGTGAAACTATGGAACTCTCTTGAACCTGAGGTGAAAAGCTGTTTAAACTTACTGACATTTAAGAAAAAGTACAAAAATATACTTTTAAATCAATACTTAAATCCAAATAATTGAAATTGGTATAATGTACGGATTCTGACATTCTTGCATTTACCTCCAAATACTGTAATAAAATGAATACCCTCACCACATCTTCATATGGTCTCCACAGAGGTATGTCTGTTGGTATTATTAAATATATTAAATTCAAAATAACCGAAAAAGGAAAATATTAAATGGTTGATTCATGAAAGTAAATTTCCCTAGGGGATGCGTTTTTATAAGTATATGTACTTCCTGCATCCCCCTTCAACAATTATTCTATATCTTCTGAACATTTCTTTTTTCTAGATTCACTGTACTTATGTTTCCATATAATACTATTTCTTGTCCGCATATTTTGTAATTTGATTGTTGAATAAACTATTGAATTGAACTGAACTGATTTGGGGGTTCCTCAGGGTAGGATTTTATCTGTTACCCTTTTTTCAATTAAGATTAATAGCATCATCGACGCAATTGAGAATATGGTAGATTCTTCATTGTATGTTGATGATTTTTTAATCTGCTATAGCAGCAAAAATATGAATGCTGTAGAGCGCAAACTTCATCTGTGCTTAAACAGAATTCAAAAATGGGCCACAGAAAACGGTTTTAAATTTTCAAAGATGAAAACAAATTGTATACATTTTTGTAAGCTTCGGAAGCATCACCTCGATCCGGAGTTAACAACTGATGGGAGTCCTATTAAAGTTGTTAAGGAAGTGAGATTCTTAGGTTTGTTGTTTGACAACAAACTAAATTTCACTTCCCACATAAAACAACTAAAAGTTAAATGTAAGAGAGCTCTGAACCTACTGGTAGCACTGATTGGGGTGCTGACCAACAAACTTTGCTCCTTCTGTGTAGATCACTTGTTCGATCAAAATTAGATTACGGTTCTATAGTTTACGGTTCTGCAAGGAAGTCATACCTAAAACCACGCGATGCTATTCACAATAGTGGTA
The DNA here is from genome assembly GCA_031216915.1 of Pictodentalium vernedei. Lineage (NCBI taxonomy): Eukaryota > Metazoa > Mollusca > Scaphopoda > Dentaliida > Dentaliidae > Pictodentalium > Pictodentalium vernedei. Next base: position 423,398,202 of record CM062295.1, read on the forward strand.
TTAGAATTAGTCTAGGGGCTTTTCGAACATCCCCAATAGACTCGATGCTTGTTGAAGCAGAGGAGCCTTCTCTTGAGAAGCGCAGAATTAAATTGTCGATCCAATATGTGTCTAAACTTTTGGCCAATCCTTCATATCCTGCTTTTAAATGTATTTCAGAACCTCAAAATGTTGACTTTCTTAACCAACATTAGAAACATATTCCTCCATTGGGAATTAGAATTACACCCCATATGGAGTCTGCAAAAATTGATTCTGAATCTATAAAAGAAAACCGTAAATCACACGTTCCTCCTTGGCATCTTACAAAACCTACAGTTATTTTGGACCTTGCTTCTACCAAAAAATCTGATACCAATTCCTTGTAGTTCAAACAAAAATATGCCGAAATAAAGTCAAAGTATAGTACATATACAATGATCTATACAGATGGATCTAAAGATGGTGACAAAGTATCATCAGCTGCTGTTACTGGTGATCATATCACCTCAATCAGAATACCGAATCAGTGTTCTATTTTCACAGCTGAAGTTAAAGTTATACAACTCGCGCTTGAACACATCGAGAATGTGCAGGAGAAGAAGCCGATTATTTTTTCCGACTCTCTTTCCTCTCTACTTGCTTTACTCAACCCCAGGTTGAAGAACCCTCTCATTTTGGAACTTCGTGAGAAGTTAACAACGCTCATGTCTGACCAATATGATATCGTGTTTTGCTGGTTATCCGGACATGTAGGTATCGCTGGTAACACCAAAGCAGACAGTGCAGCAAAACAGGCTTTAACTAAGCCTCTCACTGATTTTAAGATCCCCTTCAGTGATTTTAAGCCTCATATTAGTAGTTACATCAAATCTATGTGGCAGACGGAATGGGATGGAGCGACAAATAACAAGCTTCATCGCTTCCGACCAACTATTTCAGATCACTACCCGGCTAGTAACCTTTGTAGAAAGGATCTTGCAGTTTTGACGAGGTGTCATATTGGTCATACACGACTTACACATTCCTTTTTGTTGAAGGGTAATTTGTGACCAGAATGTGTTCCCTGCCAGCAGGTGTTGTCAGTGAAACACATTCTTTTGAACTGTTCTGATTTTAATCATGTTAGAGGGCAGTATTTTACTGTCGGATCTTTGAGAGATTTATTTTATCATACGAGCCTGCAAAAAGTCATCTCATTCCTGAAAGTAATCAACCTTTTTAATAAATTTTAAACTGTTTTACCTTTTTAAATTTCATCTATCCATATTTATTTCACCGGTTGATTTACACAGTATTTTTGTACTAATTGTCTCACTTTCTCATTATGTTTCACACTCAACATTTTTAAACCTCTTATTCCATTTCTTTCATATTTTAATCAATGGTCTTTTTGAAATATACACTTTTATCGCCACGATATAGCCTAAGCTGCTAATATGGCGTGAAGCACCAATAAATAATAAATAAATAATACTTGCATATACACACATGCATAGGTATACATACGCATACACATATATGAGAAATGTACAGGACCTGCCGACTATCCAATAGAGTTTCCCCGTGAGGGTCATTAATACTGACCCAACTCGGGAACCTAAGACGAGACACGGAACTGAACGAATTAGGGCATGCAGATAGAGTTTGAAACTGCACAAACTGAAGTGTTGTATATTATATAATACAGTTTAATAAAATTTAACTTAATATACTCTAATATAGTAATACGAGCATTTAAGCCTTAAATAAAACAATCAGGAGTAGTGGTATTTCGAGAGCCCTGGCTCACCTCACTTGTGTGAGCCAGAAATTTAGGTGAGCCAGAAAAGTTGAGTTATTTTTGGAAAAAAAAAATTTTTCTAGTAAAAAAGTTGATTTTTCTAAAAATAACTTAATTTTTCTGGTAAAGAAATTGATTTTTCCAAAAATAATTCAATTTTTCCCCGCAAACCTTTGGTTTTTCCCAGAAAATGTTTAAATTCGGGCATTTATGGCTCACTTTCGAAATTTGTCGAAAATGTCTAAAACATTCCCGGTTTGACAAATTTAACACTGATTTTTCCATTGGGTGAATTTTTTCGACATGACCCGGAATGGGATTTTGCAGGATAGTGACCGGCGATAGATTAGCACTGAGATTTCCATTTCATGTGTTTTTTTGGTTTTTGAGTTGGAAAAAATACGCGATCGAACATCGATTCCCACAGTAAAAGACAATGGTTCGATCGTGCTGAATGCGAAAATTGAGCCAGTAAAACTGGATCTGAGACGTTGATTTCCCACAGGAAAAGACGACGGTTCGATCAAGGTGAATTCGATGATTGAGCCAACAAATTCGACCGTTTGAGATCGAGTGTGCTAGTCCGAGAATCGTTAGATTAGCTGAACAACGACCTGGGGGATTGGGGAGGAGGACCGCGATTGAAAAAAACATGATGTATGTAACATCATATTATTATGAGTTAAAAGATGAATAATGATCGATCGAAGGAAAAATTATTTCCGCACATTTATTTTGTAAAATTTTAAAAAAATCAAAATTGACTTAGCATTTACAGGCTTTTACATGTTCCTCGACAGACATAGTTTAAAAGGTATGCGAATCTGATACGTATCGAGAAAATTTCATTTGTAAAAAGTTTACATGCTTTTTGTAAAAAAAATGATTTTTGGTTTTGTGAATTTACGCGTCGTCGAGATGTAACAGGGAAAAAAGCTGGGGAATCGATGAGAGGGATCGCAAAAAATTAAAAGATTTGTTAAGTTGTTCAGAAAGAAACTCTCGAGTGTGAATCAGAAAAATTGAATGCAACATGTCAACTTCTGTGGGTGGGGTCACGACTAGAACCGAAAAACATTATATTTTTATGAAGTTTAGGCATATGACCTATCAAATTCAAAGGTATCGTAGAGTAGATTACGAAAATTATATTTTCAATCCTCGCTGTGGGGGTGGGGTCACGACTGAAACCGAAAAACTTCAAACGTTTCAAAAAGGTAGTCGTGTGACCTACCAAATTAAAGGTATCAACGAGTAGATTATGAAAATTATATTTTTAATCCTCGCCGTAGGGATGGGGTCATGACCAGAGTCGAAAAACTCTTCCTTTTTATAAAACCAGGCATGTGATGTATCGTTTTGAAGGATTATTCAAGGAGATTACGAAAATTATAGTTTTTCCATTTTACTTGGGGGTGGGGGTATAATCATCAGAAAATCAAAAATTTCAAGAAGGTATTAGTGTGACCTATCAAATTAAAGGTATCGACGAGTAGATTATGGAAATTATATTTTCAATCCTCGCCGTGGGGTGGGGTAACGACTAGAGCTGAAAACATCTTCCTTTTTATAAAGCCAGGCATGTGATGTATCATTTTGAAGGACTCACTGAGGAGATTACGAAAATTATATTTTTTTTCCTTCCTCTAGTGGTGGGGTTGAGGTCATCTTAAAATCGAAAGTATCAAGAAAGGTAGTTATGTGACATATTAAATTAAACAAAAACAACTTGAATCTGATGCATCATTCATTTTGATGTCTCTGTTCAACGTGGAAGTATGTTTTAACATTATCAATATATGATTTTTATGTTAATTAGAGATACACTTACCTTTAACAAGTGGTGCTGTGAATAGAATGCCTTTTCATTCAATAACTCAAATGTACATGTGTACTCTAGCAGAGATTTGTCAATAAATTATAAGGTGATCGTCTGACCCGGCATGTTTCTACATTTTGAGAAAGGCGTATTTCCCAGTCTAAACATGTGTGGAAAGTTGTTTTACAACGGGAGTGTTGAAGGCAATTTGCAATACAAATTTTCAATTTTATAATATTCAAGAGGTCCTGAAGCTCAAATACCGTATTATTATGATAAGTGTGGTGAAGTTTAGATAGAGCGACAATCGTAGTTAGAAAATGGGTCGTTTCGTTCGATATATTTGATCAATTGTTTTGATTGGCCACAGTCAACTTTCTGTCAACAGCCATGTACGACCTAGAAAAAAGTGACTCGTTCCCGAGATATATTTGACCCATTTTAGCGTTAAAAATATTTAATTGGGCAAGTGGTATATCAACGGAAAGCTTAATGTCTTAGCTGTCGGATGACATCAATATCTCGACTACAAATTCGCGAGTTTGGTTTTTCTGTGAGTTTGAATAAGACAGGTCAAAATCTTCCAAGCCAGGGAGCTGCGTACCTTTTCTCTCTTATATACATAATCATGGGAAAATACATAATTTCTAAAAAAAAGAAAGGTCGAATACACTATTTTTCATGATCTTTGCACATGTCGAACAACTGTGATATTTATGTGACATCAAGGGTGTCTGTTAGCTCGGTGGGGTAATCAAGGACCTTATTTATGTTTGCAGTTGTGTACAAGTATTATTACTTTCTGCAGACTGTAGGAGATGTGTAAAAAAAAGAAATATGCTAAAATTTGAAAATATTTTTGTATTTTCTGATCACAAAACGCGAATCTCAACTGATTTTGTTTCATCATCCATCGATAGCAGAAAAAAGGGTCTTGAAATGAGATTTTTTACAGATTTTTTCTATGGCAGATATGTACAGAGGTTGTGTCAAAAAATATGCTATTTATTGGTGTTTAAGGTCACATATTTTTCACAATGCCCAATCGTCACCACAACACAAGAGATCATTCATATAAAAAAAACTTTGAGTCTCGCATGACATGAAGTGCCGTTAAATCTCAATAACGTCTCCCTCAAGGAAGCCTTTCTCGATAATAAAGCTATACTCGACGTGTTCAGAATTCACATATGTATCACGTTATATCTCGATGGTTTAGACATGGAAACTACAAATCGGAAAAAGCGCCGGTTTTCCACACACAACAAAAAATTACAAACTATTTTTACGCCCAGAAAACTGTGTCAGAAATTAGTAGAGGAAATCACATAAATTGTTGTCTGAAAATTGCATTCGCTTGCACGGTGCTTTCTGATTTTTACATGATTTCGTTCAGGGTTCAGTTTAAAATAAAAAAAAATATACCTTGTCAAATGGTCAGGTTCAAGGGAAGTAACTCTGTAACAATTCATCCGTCCAAACAAATTAAAATTCGATTCACCATACTATGAAGTGCGTGAACAAAAAAACAGTTTTTTTATCTTCTTTGCTTCTTATTCAAGATTTCACTGGCGTACATTTTTCGTGAACTTTTCGTGATAATGAGAATTTAAAATCTTGTAAATGTTTGCCATTGTAATTGAAACACATCAAGCCTTGAACGTCATGAATGTTGCATGTCTTGACGTGTGCCAATAATTCATCCTATCTCTCGAACACGTGAATTTTGGGGGTTAGAAAATAAGGATTCATCTTGGGATTGCTTTCGGTGGACGGAAAGAACTCGTCTTTACGAAGTTGTTCCACTTCTGCATCACTGATGGTAGCCATGATATATTTGAAAAAATTCTGATATAATGACTACCCCTTTCACGTTGAGAATATCTCATTAAAAAGACATACTGCAAGCTGGAATTTAAGTGGTCTTCGCAGAACTCTTGAAAATAATTCCAACCTTCCACCATCTTCTGTTCTCTTGAGCTTTATTTTTTTGCGATAATCTGGCTATTTTAGATGAATGGTTTGAGGACAGGCTATTCCGTAATCAAATTGTACCAGCGTTTCCCGTTTCTGTCTGATTATATTCACAAATCGCGTTCCAAATGTACAATGTGGGTCGATCCAGAACGTATTCATTGCATTTAAAGGTCTATTCGTGGCCATGAACCATTCCCCGTCGTATTTTGAACACTTACACCTGACATCCTTCCAACGAGCCAAAGACGAGGTGATTATTATGTGGTTCTGTAATGTCTGACTGCTCTATTTTTTCTGAGATCTCAATGGGATGAGGAAGACTTTTTTGAAAACCGCTTTCTGATTGTTTTTATCCATTATGACACATATATGTTGTCTATATTCACGAGTCTTATCGAGCATATTTCCACTTGAATTATAATAAAGATTTAACTTTTCATTCGAATCATGCAGAGACATATCTTTGAAAGAGATTGCCTTCTTTTTAAGTTCATTATCACGGTATTACTCTCACAAAACATTTTCTTACTAGTTTTGTATTGATAGTAAGGCAAAAAATCATTGTATAAACGATTCAGTATAATTTTGTTGTATTTTGTTTCTTTTGTTAAAAAAAATTAAAAGAAAAGAGATTGATATGTAATTGATAACACAGCAAGCTTTATTCCAAATTTTAAAAAAAATCAGTTTTTTTCCTTATCTGAGAAGTGTACTCCAATATCTAAAGCGATTCAAATTTTATTTTTTTTTTACGAGAAAAAAATGAGCACTAGTTTTACTGATAATAGTGTTGTTATGACTAATAGGTTAGGTAGAGGTTTATTATGAGTACACCAGAGCCGTGGTACAGCTCTATTCCGTATGAAAAAAGATAAGAGTGGAGTACTAGATTTGACAATGGGCTGGTACTTTTAAATAAAGTTCTGGGTAGCGCGTGTTTAATCAGACAATTATAATAATAACTGGAACTGATTATGTTCACCTGCAATCACGCGAAATGAACCCCCCACGACTCCCGCCGCAAACAAACTCTTGATAATTTTCCAAAAGAAATGATTTAAAGTTATGTGCAATGTGATATGTTTTTTATCAAAGTCGGATAACTGGAAAAGCTTCAGTTTTACAGTTTATGACATTTATGCCATGATTTCTGTGTGTATTCAACGTTACACGATGTGTGGCGGAATTAAGTGAAAGTCTATCGATCTACGATCGTAAGTTCGGACTCAGATTGTTGTGATTATTGAGAGAACTACGACGCCCCATCAACCCGTGTAGTTTTGTGATTTCTTACCAGACAATATCAAAGGCTCCAGATTCTGGGTTCAGATTGTCGTGTCCAGTACAATATTAAACGAAATGTACATTCTCACCGCGACTACTGTTGTCTCTGGCATGTATAATACAACAACGTTCATTCAAGACCAGTGGCAGCATCCATCTTTCTACTACCAGGTGGGTTCGTACTCGCCAGGAGCCCAGGGACAACTTGTTTAAACACCCAGAAATCGGTGCTTTTATCCACCAGATTTTCGATGCCACACCTGATTACGTGACTACCAGTCAGCGGGATAGTTAATGAAAGCCCCCGTGACGTGGTAGTCGCCATTGTTAGACACTTGTACTGCCATGCAGATTCACGGTAGTCTGCATGCAATCTATGGAGTGGTTGTTCCACAAACACATTCCGCTGGGGTTCTGTTAACCGGGAAAATTGTGTGGTAGAATTTACAATTCTGCAACTTCAGCATCATGTGATGCCTGTGAGTGTTCTGGGTGGGAGTGTGGTTTATGGGTTGATGACAGCTATGACAGTTCAAATATTACCAATTCGGAGATTTCCGCCCGTGATATTTAACAAATAAAACTCGACTACCGGCGTTATCTCTGATCAATTCTTCCACCGAGTGTAGGTCAGTCGAGTGTAGGTCAGAGTATTTCTATACTCTTACTGTTAGTTTATCCAATTCTATGAATATAGTTTTAAGAAAAATTGGCAATACTTTGAAGAGCTATAGCTTTTCTTTCGAGCTTGATTAACCTCTGTGGGCCCACTTCGCAACAGATACAATATAGACATTGTGAAATGTTCTAAGTACATCATCCGTGGAGTCCAGCCTGCATATAAGAACGTCACGTAAGAACGTATCTGATTGGTTGTTTCGCATCTGAGTAATGTTATGACATGAATGAAATGCTTCGTAAAAAAGAAGAAAAGAAAACAGTGTCATGCAACTTGTAATGTCACTCCAAGACCTGCGAATGGTCAATTTTTCTTGAAAACTTACTAGAGTTTTTTTTTGTCCATACAAATGTTGAGATACTTCCACTTCATTTTCTAATGATACTGAAGCAGAAGGTCTCTGAATACTACGATGGAAACTATGATTATAGTTATGGAGGTGTACAGGAAATATTTTTACACACAAAAACGTACATTAAGGTACATTGATGTGTTAGAAATTTAGTTGATGGTTATAATTTTTTTTTTTGACGAAGCATTTCATTCATGTCATAACATTACTCAGATGCGTAACAACTAATCAGATACATTCTTATGTGACGTTCTTATATACAGGCTGGACTCCACGGATGATGTACTCGGAACATTTCGCAATGTCTATATTGTATCTGTTGTGAAGTGGGCCCACAGGGGTTAATCAAGCTCGAGAGAAGAGCTATAGCCCTTCCATGAAAATTATAGAAGAAAAAGGAGAGTTTTATATTAGTTTGAATGAGACTCAAATTATTACCAATTTTTCTTAAAGCTAAGGTGGAAATATGATCGATAAGACTCGTGAATATAGACAACATTGATGTGTCATAATGGATAAAAACAACCAGAAAGTGGTTTTGCAAAATGTCTTCCTCATCCCATTGAGATCTCAGAAAAATAGAGCAGTCAGACATTACAGAACCACATAATAATCACCTCGTCTTTGACTCGTTGGAAGGATGTCAAGTGTATGTGTTCAAAATACGACGGGGAATGGTTCATGGCCACGAATAGAATTTTAAATGCACTGTATACGTTCTGGGTCGACCCACAGTGTACATTTGGAACGCGATTTGTGAATATAATCAGACAGAAACGCAAAACGCTGGTACAATTTGATTACGGAACAGCCTCTCCTCAAACCATTCATCTAAAATAGCCAGATTATCGCAAAACATAAACTCAAAGAGAACAGAAGATAGTGGATGCTTGAAATTAATTTCAAGAGTTCTGCGAAGACCACTTAAATTCCAGCTTGCAGTATGTCTTTTTAATGAGGCATTCCCAACGTGAAAGGGGTAGTCAATATATCAGAATTTTTCGATATATATCATGGCTACCATCTGTGATGCAGAAGTGGAACAACTTCGTAAAGTCGAGTTCATTCCGTCCATCGAAAGCAATTCCAAGATGAATCCTTATTTTCTAACCCCCAAAATTCACGTGTTTGAGAGATAGGACGAATTATTGCCACACGTCAAGACATTAAACATTCACGAGGTTCAAGGCTTGATGTGTCTCAATAACAATGGCAAACATTTACAAGATTTTAAATTCTCATTATCACGAAAAGTTCACGAAAAATGTACCTCCAGTGAAATCTCGAAAAAGACACAAAGAAAATAAAAAACTGTTTCTTTTCAACCTACTCATAATTGTTTACAATTGTCTGTAACGTAAGTGCAAGCCCTACTTCGGAACTAACTCAAGCTTTTAGAGAACTTTTCCAAACAAGTTGGAAAAGTAATAGAGTGCAAAAGCACGAAAAAGATCGAAAAAGAGTCGAGCGAGACCAGCGCTCGAAATTACAGGTACTCTCTCTGCACACCTCTTGCGTTTTCCGAGCGCATGTGCAACAACCGTGACGTCAATTCATTTGTACATGGTCGGAAATTTTTGTGACTCGTGCTACTTTGCTGTTATTCTTCGTGAACAACTTATTACATGTGCTCTGCATTTCATTGTGTGCAAGTGGATTGCATCCTTTTATCAAGCTATCCAAAATTGTTTTTGATTAATGTTATTTTTGATCGTTATTGCTTGTTTCTTCACACTTAATCTTGTTTTTCCCCCACGTGTGAACACGACCTTTGTGCTGTTTCCGTCGGCGGGAGGCTTGATTCCATTTTCATTCATATAATGCCAAAGACTATTCCTTGTACCTCTTGCTTGCAAGTGAAGCATGTGGTCGACTCTCATTCCACATGTGTCACTTGCAACAATTGCACTCAGGCCCAATCATGTGGTATTTGTGAGGTTTGGTCCTCTAAATTCTGGGCTTCTGTTAACAAGGTGGTTCTGTCCAGAGCTAGAACCCCTCGTTCTCGGGGTAAGGGTAGCCGTGCCGTAGCAGACATTTCTGCTGGTACACGTGGTGACTCTGTCACACAGGATTCTGATCTGTTTTCTGTGGCGAGTTCCTCTGCAACTGTTGACGGTGCTAGTTCAGTGATACCTGACGTTGAGACCGTGTCTCTTTGTCTTCTGATGTCACCCTTGAGGCGTCTGTTTTCGTAGAGAGCTTCTCCGAGATCAGCTCGGTGACCCTCTCCGATCTGCCTCCTACGCCGTCGACAGTTGCTGAGGAAGTTGTTACTACAGATCCTGTTCTGTCTGATGGTGGCTCTTCCATCTCCGCTGGGGCTGGTCTACAGTCTCGGGGGACCGAGGCTGTATCTGCTGGTGTGTCTATGTGCTCTCAGCCTCGGTGACCCTCTCCGATCTGCCTCCTACGCCGTCGACAGTTGCTGAGGAAGTTGTTACTACAGATCCTGTTCTGTCTGATGGTGGCTCTTTCATCTCCGCTGGGGCTGGTCTACAGTCTCGGGGGACCGAGGCTGTATCTGCTGGTGTGTCTATGTGCTCTCAGCCTCCCCAAGCCTCGCGGCGAGGCTGTGCGGGTTTGCTGTCTGCTCCGTCTCATCTGGCTAGGTTTGCTCCTAGTCGGTTGAGCCGGTCGGTCGCTTCGGCAGCGATTACTCGTCCCTCGAGTCAATCGTTCATTGTTCCTCCTTCCCCTGCTAGTGTGCCGCCTAGCAGGATGGTGTTGGGACGTTGGCATCCAGGGCCTACTGTTCGGCAGCAGTCAGTGACAGCCCCTGTTAGCTGTCACTCTCGGAACCTTCCTCCGGTGATTCCTCACTGTGTTCCGAGTGTCGATCGATGCTTGCCGTCGGTCTCAGAGGATGGGCAGTTGGAGCCGTCGGTCGCACAGAGCCAATGACAGGTTCCTGTCATTCTTGGGACAATCCTCCGGTGTCTTCTCACCGTGTCCTAGGTCCAGCTACCGATCGACGTGCGCCGTCGGTCTCTTTCGAGGTTTTGCAGGCAGGACCTTCTGTTTCGCAGAGGTCAGTGATGGCCCCTGGGCGTCACAATCGGGACTATCCTCCGGCGTCTTCTCACCGTATCCCTATTCTGTCTGCCGATCGACGTTCGACGTCGGTCTCTTCTGAGGATTTGGGTTCTTCTACCAGAAGGGTCCATTGGGAGGACACTCCGTCGGGCGATGCTGCTGCGACGGATTCTCAGGGTGATCTGCGTCAGGCCGTTTTGGCGCTCACCCGGTTGCTTTCTGGCAACCCTCAAGCTGGCCTCCCTGTGCCTCCTGAGGCACAACCTCCTTTGGTCGGTCGCCGAAATGTCTCGCCTAGCCCCTTGGATACTGCTCAGTCTTCCCAGGAGGTTTCTGCTGGTCAGCCCGAGTTGGGCTACGCCTCCTCTGCTACGGAGGATGACGATTATCTGGAAGGTGATGCCTCCCCCCCCCCCCCCCCCCCCTCGTCAGTCTTGGGGCAGGCTTTGGATTTCGTCTTCGGCTTATTGCCGGAACTTCAACCTTCAGACCAGCCATCTGTGACCGTCCGGCCGCGGTCCACTGTGGAGCGCCGTAACCCTGTTGAGCCTTCTAGCTCTGGGGCTTTGCATCCTCTGCAATCGGCTCAGGTTGTTGAGTCCTTCCAGGGCTTAGACGCCAAAATGCGTTCTAAGGCCCTCGAGGGTTCCTTCTTTTCTGGAGCTGATGCCTTTCTGCCTCCATCGCGGTTTCGTGTTTACGATTCCGTCTCTCCACCAGTCTTCCAAGGGATGACTACTGTGGATGAGGATTCTTCTTCCCTCGGATTAACTAAGCCTAAGTCGGCAGTTCTCCCGATGTCGGTAGTTGAATCTATGGTGGGCCTGTCCCGAGAGATGCTGGGTATGTTATCTCTCGCGGACCATGTCGTCGCTGCTCTGGCTGAATATTTTCCACCAGGGGAGTTTGATGACGCTCAGGCGCCTTTTCGCGTTTTGTCACAGGCTCTTATGAACTTTACACACGCTCACGCCTGTAACACGGCTAATTTGGAGCTGGCACGCCGAGATGCGGTGTTGGATTCTTCTCCATCCCTTCCTTCTGAGCAACGTGCTGTTCTGAGGTCTGCCTCTTTGTTGGGACCTCAGTTGTTCCATGGTTCTGTGGAAGCTGTTCGTGGCGAAGTTCTTCCTCATTCGAAGGACCAGCTTTTGCTGCGACAGCTTGACCAACCTGCTGCTGCGGGTGGTGGTCGTTCCATGCCCGCCAAGCGTGCTGCTGCGTCTGCCTCGTCGGTGACGTCGGCTACGCCTTCGGCTCCGTCTACTCCTTCTGCACATAAGAAGCGCCGACGTGGCCAGGCTCGCTGGCAGCCTCAGGCAGGAAAGTCTCAGGACTCTGTCACTTCCCGAGGTGGTTTCTCCTCTCGGGGGCCTCGTCAAGGCCGCAAGTGAAGGTTCTCACCTCGATTCGCCTCCAGTCGGGGGAAGGCTATCGCTGTTTTACTACCGTTGGACAGAGATAACGTCGGACCCTTGGGCCCTCGACGTCATTCAATCCGGTCTGCGACTGTCCTTCCATCGGCACCCCAGTTTATCTTGGGTGCCCCTCCCGACTCAGGTTCCTTCCGATTCTCTGCGTCGGGACCTTCTGGTGCAGGAGATCGACAATCTCTTCTCCAAAGGGTCGATCGAGGTGGTAAGGAACACCCTTTCACCGGGGTTTTACTCGAGACTTTTCTTGGTGCCGAAGAAAAACGGCCAATTTCGTCCTGTCATCGTTCTGAGTATCTTGAACGAGTACATTATAGCTCCTCGTTTCAGAATGGAGACTTTCCGGTCGGTTCGACGTTCAGTTCATCAGGGCGACTTTTCTGCCAGTATCGACCAGAAGGATGCCTACTTCCATGTACCCATTCATCTGGTGTCACGGAAATACCTTCGGTTCTCGTTTCGGGATCGAGTTTATCAATTCAGAGCTCTCCCGTTCGGTTGGAACCTGGCTCCTTGGGCCTTCACCTGACTGATGTCACATGTGCTTGCTTTCCACCGTACTCAGTCGGCTGTGACTTCGTCAGCCTACCTGGACGACATCCTCCAACGGCACCACGATGCTGCTGTTCTGGAGTTAGATGTCCGGCAGTTTCTTTTCCTGCTAGCGTCGCTGGGTTTCAGAGTCAATTGCGAGAAGTCGGATCTCCTTCCTTCTCAGCGATTCCGTCATTTGGGGATGCATTTCGACACTCTTCACAATGTAGTGTCGGTCCCCCATGCTCGGGCGACGATTCTTTCCGCCTTGACTCGGAACCTGCTTCAATCTTCCTCGGTCTCGGCCAAGACTTTCCTTCGGATGCTGGGCCTTTGTGGTTCGGTGACAGATCTCATTCCGCTCGGTCGCTTGTTTGTCCGACCTCTCCAACACTTCCTGTTGGATCATTGGCGTCCGAATGTAGATCCGCTGGACCTGGAACTCACTATTCCTTGGTCTCTGCTTTGTCACCTCCACCCTTGGGCAGATATTCCCTGGCTGACGCAGGGTGTTCCGTTGGATCATCCTTTGGCCGATCGCACCCTTACTGCGGGTGCCAGCGATCGGGGCTGGGGTGCGACGTTGGATCCTCTCGGTCTGTCTACTCACGGCGAGTGGGACAGCGAGCAGGTGGGCCTTCATATCAACCAGAAGGAGCTTCTTGCTCTTCTGTTGAGTTTTCGGCTTTGGATCCCTCATCTGTCGGACCATCTTGTCCTGCTTCTTTCGGACAATTCGACAGTAGTGGCCTACATACGGAATCAAGGAGGCACACATTCGATTCCCATGTATCGGCTGTCTCGGGATCTTTTTCTGTTGGCGCGGGATGTGAACGCTCGGGTGTCCATTCGACACATTCCCGGGCGTCTCAACGTCCTAGCAGACTCCCTGTCCCGACGCGACAGTGTCCTTCCAGTCGAATGGATGCTACATCGGTCGGTGTTTCAGGCGATTTGCGAGCAGTGGGGCCGTCTTCCGGTCGACCTTTTCGCTACTCGCTGGAATCATCAGGTAGAGACCTTTGTCTCCCCTTGTTCAGATCCTCTGGCATTTGCAGTCGACGCTCTGTCTCTGGACTGGACAGGTTGGATCGGCTGTGCCTTTCCTCCTGCACCGATTCTTCCTCAAGTATTAGCGAAGATTCGTGCTTGCAGTTGCAGAATTATTCTGATCGCACCTCTGTCTCCACAGAGGGTGTGGATCAATCTGCTGCGGCCTCTGTTGGCAGATCGGCCAATTCGTCTACCTCTACGACGTGATCTTCTTTCCCAGGGTCATCCCAGGAAGTATCACAACAACCTGGCGAGCCTGTCCCTTCACGCCTGTCTTTTATCAGGTCCAGTCCCCGACGTAGAGAGTTTTCGAGACGAACAGTGGAGTGCATTTCTGCATCGCGGCGACATTCCACTGGCATGACTTATGCTGCGAAGTGGAAGGTTTTCTGCCGCTGGTGTGCAGATCACAATGTGGATTACCGTGATCCGTCAATCGCTCAAATTGCGGATTTTCTGGTATATCTTTTTGACTCCAAGGGCCTCCAGCCTATTACGATTAAGGGCTATCGGTCTATGCTGTCTGATACTTTCTCTTATGCGGGAAAGCGGTGCATCGGTCGTAATCTTTTTCTCTCCAAACTCATTCGGCACTTTTCTTTGAAGCGGCCTCGAGTTTTGCGTCTTACACCCAAGTGGAACTTGGCATGGGTGTTGCATTGTTTGGAGAGGGCGCCATTCGAGCCTTTATCTGAGACCGATATGCGTTTTCGCACCTATAAAACGGCTTTTCTTCTAGCGTTTGCTTCTGCTCGACGAGTCAGTGAGCTTCATGCGCTATCTGTTGATTCTGCCTTCTTCTGAAATGAGGCTAACAGTGTCACCTTCACTACTGATTGCTCTTTTCTGGCTAAGAATCAACTTCCTGATTCGGCACCTCCTCCCATCTGCATTCGGGATCTCCCTGCTGTCGAGACCTCTTCTTTGTCCTGTTCGTGCGATCAAGACTTACATTACTCGCACTCTGTTCATTCGGAGGGGTCGGAAGAGATTCTTTCTGTCTCTCATTCCTAAGAGGCAGTCTGTCTCTTCCCATTCTATTTCCAGGTGGATCTGTCTTGCAATCAAGCTGGCTTATTTCCGCTTGTCTGCGTCGGATCTTGTTTCGAACCGGTTTAATGCTCATGAGGTTCGTGCCATTTCTACATCCTGGGCGTTCTCCAATTCTGTTTCGCTCCGGGATGTTATGAACGCGGCTTACTGGAGGAATGCCTCTACCTTCTCCTCCTTTTATCTCCGCCACCTTCAGCAGCAATCTGGGGACCTTTATTCTTTAGGCTCTCTCGTTGCTGCTCAGGCTGTTGTGCTCCCTCGTTAAAATTGTTTTTATCGAGGTTGTACTTCGCTCAGCCTTGTTCTTTTCAGGTGCCTTCTCTCTATCTTCATTACAGGTTTCGCTATTGTTCTCTGCCATCCTTGCTTTTCTTTCTGCTACTCTTGTTGGTACCGGTTATGTGATTCACCTCCTCCTATTGTTTATTCAGCCAATTGTAAACAAATGTGAGGAGGTTGAAAAGAAATTAAAATTTTTTAGTAAATTTTGTTTCTTAACATACCTAGCACAAATGTTTACCGGAGGCCCACCCTCCTTGGGGATATCTTTGATATCGATGCCTCCCCGCTAAATCACAAACTTCTCGTTGGCGGAAATACGGAATTGACGTCACGGTTGTTGCGCATGCGCTCGGTAAACGCAAGAAGTGTGCAGAGAGAGTACTTGTAATTTCGAGCGCTGGTCTCGCTCGACCCTTTTTAAGATCTTTTTCGTGCTTTTGCATGCTATTACTTTTCCAACTTGTTTGGAAAAGTTCTCTAAAAGCTTGAGTTAGCTCAGAAGTAGAGCTTGCATTTACGTTACAGCCAATTGTAAACAATTGTGGTAAGTATGTTAAGAAACAAAATTTACAAAAAAATTTTAATTTTTTTTTCAAGTACTTCTTAGTATGGTGAATCGAATTTTAATTTGTTTGGACGGGTGAGTTGTTACAGAATTACTTCCCTTGAACCTGACCATTTGACAAGGTTTTTTTTTAAACTGAACCCTGAACGCAATCATGTAAAAATCAGAAAACACCGCGCAAGCGAATGCAATTTTCAGACAACAATTTACGCGATTTTCTCTACTAATTTCTGACACAGTTTTCTGGGCGCAAAAGTAGTTTGTAATTTTTTGTTGTGTGTGAAAAACCGGCACTTTTTCCCATTTGTAGTTTCCATGAACCATCGAGATATAACATGATACATATGTGAATTCTGAACACGTCGCGTATAGCTTTATTATCGGGAAAGGCTTCCTTGGTGGAGGCGTTATTGAGATTTAACGGCACTTCATGTCATGCGAGACTCAAAGTTTTTTTTTATATGAATGCTCTCTTGTGTTGTAGTGACGATTAGGCATTGTGAAAAATATGTGTCCTTAAACACCAATAAATAGCATATTTTTTGACACAACCTCTGTGCATATCTGCCATAGAATAAGTTTGTAATTCACTTCAAGACCCCTTTTGTCTGCTATTGATGGATGACGGAATAAAATCAGTTGAGATTCGCGTTTTGTGATCAGCAAATACAAAAATATTTTCAAATTTTAGTATATTTCTTTTTTTTTACACATCTCCTACGATCGGCAGAAAGTAATAACACTTGTTCACAACTGAAAACATGAATAAGGTCCTTGATTACCCCACCGAGCTAACAAACACCCTTGATGTCCCATAACTATCACAGGTGTTCGACATGTGCAAAGATCATGAAAAATAGTGTATTAGACTTTTTTTTTTTTTTTTTTTTTTTAGAAATTATGTATTTTCCCATGATTATGTATATAAGAGAGAAAAGGTACATAACTCCCTGGCTTGGAAGATTTTGACCTACCCTCTTCAAACTCACAGAAAAACCAAATGCGTGAATTTGTGGTCAAGATATTTATGTCATCCGACAACCGAGACGTTCAGCTTTACTTTGGTATACCACTACCCGAATAAAATTCTCTTTTAATGCTAAAATATGGTGAAATATATCTCTCTGAGACGACTCCCTTTTTTCTTGGTCGGACACGGCTGTTGACAGTGAGTAGACTTCCCTTTGGTTGCTATATTTGTGGCAGAAAAATACGGGGAATTCTTCGTTTTATTTTTAATTATCGACCATTCGGATGACGGGTTCAGGTTCATCTACCAATGGGATGGCGAGGTCAAATTCGATGCGGTATAGTACAAGTATGGCGACGGGAGGAATTTACGATTTGTGTTGAAGGCAATTTGCAATACAATTTTTCAATTTTATAATATTCAAGAGGTCCTGAAGCTCCAATACCATATTATTATGATTATGATTAGTGTGATGAAGTTTAGTCAACTTTCTGTCAACAGCTGTGTCTGACCTAGAAAAAAGTGACTCGTTCCCGAGATATATTTGACCCGTTTTAACGTTAAAAAATATTTAATTGGGCAAGTGGTATATCAACGTAAAGCTTAATGTCTTAGCTGTCGGATGACATCAATATCTCGACTACAAATTCGCGAGTTTGGTTTTTTTGTGGGTTTGAATAAGAAATGTCAAAATCTTCCAAGCCAGGGAGTTGTGTACCTTTTCTCTCTTATATACATGATCATGGGAAAATACATAATTTCTAAAAACAAGAGGCCTCAAAGAGCCTTAATCGCTCACCGGCCAAAGTGGTTCAAAGAAGTATTTGGGGTCACATTCAGTTAGACATGGTTCATCAACACTACAAAGGAATGAAGTCATGAGAGACAAATTTTATGGAACTAGGGACATGGCTTGAACAAACTTGAATCTTACCCCCCTAAGGATGCTGCATACCAAATATCAAAAGCATTCATCTGCTGGATCTGAAGAAGAGGATTTTTAAAGAAAATTCCTCATTTTGAACTAAGTTATCATTCGGGCTCCCACAGTGAGCCAAAATATGAACCCAGGGACTTGGCTTGAACAAACTTGAATCTCACCCCTAAGGATGCTGCATGCCAAATATCAAAACATTTTCGACTGCTAAATCTGAAGAAGAAGATTTTTAAAGAAAAATTCCTCATATTGACTAAGTTATAATTCGGGCTCCCACAAGGAGCTCAAATATGGACCCAGGGACTTGGCTTTAACAAGCTTGAATCTCACCCCCTAAGGATGCTACACACCACATATCAAAACATTCCGACTGCTGGATCTGAAGAAGAAGATTTTTTAACAGAATTCCTCATTTCGAACTAAGTTACAATTCAAGCTTCCACAGTGAGCCCAAATATGGACCTAGGGACATGGCTTGAACAAAAACTTGAATCTCTCCCCCCCCCCCCCCCCCCCAAGGATGCTGCATACCAAATATCAAAACATTCTGACTGCTGAATCTGAAGAAGAAGATTTTTAAAGAAAAGTCTTCATTTTGAACTAAGTTATCATTCGGGCTCCCATAGTGAGTCCAAATATGGACCTAGGGGCTTGGCTTGAACAAACTTTGAATCTCACCCCCTAAGGATGCTGCATACCAAATATCAAAGCATTCCAACTGCTGGATCTGAAGTAGATTTTTAAAGAAAATTCCTCATTTTGAACTAAGTTATCATTCGGGCTACCACAGTGAGCCCAAATATGAACCCAGGGACTTGGCTTGAACAAACTTGAATCTCACCCCCCTAAGCATGCTGCATACCCAATATCAAAAGATTCTGCCTGCTGGATCTTGAGAAGAAGATTTTTAAAGAAATTTGCCTGAAATACACTAAGTTCAAATTTAGGCTCCTAAACTGAGCCCAAATATGAACCGAACCCAGTGGGCCGATTTTAACAAACTTGAATCAGATATACCCCACAATGTTGCATACCAAATATCAAAAGATTCTGCCTGCTGGATCTGGAGAAGAAGATTTTTAAAGAAATTTGCCTGAAATGCACTAAGTTCAAATTCGGGCTTATGTAGGCCTACTGAGCCCAAATTTGAACAAACTTGAATCAGACCCAGCACACAATGTTGCATACCAAATATCGAAAGATTCTGCCTGCTGGATCTGGAGAAGAAGATTTTTTAAGTAATTTGCCTGAAATGCACTAAATTCAAATTCGGGCTTCTGTACTGAGCCCAAATGTGAATCCAGGGGACCGATTTGAACAAACTTGAATCAGATCCACCCCACAATGTTGCATACCAAATATCAAAACATTCTGCCTGCTGGATCTTGAGAAGAAGATTTTTAACGAAATTTGCCTGAAATGCACTAAGTTTGAATTCGGGCTCCTATACTGCCCAAATATGAACCCAGGGGGCCGATTTGTACAAACTTGAATCAGATCCACCCCACAATGTTGTATTCCAAATATCAAAAGATTCTGCCTGCTGGATCTGGACAAGAAGATTTTTTAAGAAAATTGCCTGAAATGCACTAAGTTCAAATTCGGGCTTCTATAGTGAGCCCAAATATGAATCCAGGCAGGGGGTCGATTTGAACAAACTTGAATCTCTCCCCCCCCCCCCCCCCCCTAGAAATGATGTATACCAAATAGGAAAGAATTCTGCCTGGTGGATCTGAAGAAGATTTTTTTGAATTTTGGAAAGAAATTCATGGGTGCTATCAGAGTTATGCCCCTTGTGGTTCCCCCTGTGGGTGCGACACGTTTATTTGTACAAGTGTGAATTGACATATGATGGGGAACATGCACACCAAATTTGGTTCAATTTGATCCAGTAGTGTGGGAGGAGTAGTCGATAATGTAAAGTTCACGACGGATGACGACGGACGCCGGAAGACGCCGGGCGCCGGACGGCGACGGAGGCAAGTGATAAGTTAAGCTCCCTTCGGAGAGCTAAAAACGTCTAATACACTATTTTTCATGATCTTTGCACATGTCGAATACCTGTGATAAATATTGCAGCAAACGGTGTAATGCTTCACTACCATGTGGATAAAAAAAAGAGCATTTTGTTTGATGTCCCATTGTAATACCCCAGTGCACAAAGCAGAAAGTGCATGCTTTTTTTCAAATTCATTCAGTCATATGCCGACACATGGCAAACACACAGTAAAAGAGAGGAGAATCATTTAGTATTTTTTGTTGTTGTTGCTGTATTTATATAACGCCACCTATCTTAAAATATTTCAACTCGCGTTGTAAAACAAACAACTTTCCACACATGTTTAGACTTGGAAATACGCCATTCGCATAATGTAGAAACGTGACGGGTCAGAAGATCACCTTATAATTTATTGGCAAATCTATGTTAGACTACACATGTACATTTGAGTTACTGAATGAAAAGGCATTCTATTCACAGCACCACTTGTTAAAGGTAAGTGTATCTCTAATTAACATAAAAATCATATATTGATAATGTTAAAACATACTTCCACGTTGAACAGAGACATCAAAATGAATGATGCATCAGATTCAAGTTGTTTTTTTAATTTAATATGCCACATAACTACCTTTCTTGATACTCTCGATTTTAAGATGACCTCAACCCCACCACTAGAGGAAGCAAAAAAAATATGATTTTCGCAATCTCCTCAACGAGTCTTTCAAAATGATACTTCACATGCCTAGCTTTATAAAAAGAAAGATGTTTTCATCTCTAGTCGTGACCACACCCCACGGCGAGGATTGCAAATATAATTTTCGTAATCTACTCGTCAATACCTTTCATTTGATAGGTCACATGACTACCTTCTTGAAACTTTTGATTTTCTGATGGTCATACCCTCACCCCGAAGTAAAATGGAAAAAATATAATTTTCGTAATCTTCTTGAATAATCCTTCAAAATGATACGTCACATGTCTGGCTTTATAAAAAAAGGAAGACGTTTTCCGGTCCTGGTCGAGACCCCAGCCCCATGGCGAGGATTGAAAATATAATTTTCGTAATCTACTCGTTGATACCTTTAAATTTGCTAGGTCACATGACTACCTTCTTGAAATTTTTGATTTTCTGATGATCATACCCCCACCGCCAAGTAAAATGGGAAAAATATAATTTTCGTAATCTCCATGAATAATCCTTCAAAATGATACATCACAGGCCTGGCTTTATAAAAAGGAAGACGTTTTTCGACTCTGATCATGACCCCCACCCCCATAGCGAGGATTGAAAATATAATTTTCGTAATCCACTCGTCGATACCTTTAATTTGATAGGTTACACGCCTTCCTTCTTGAAACTTTTGATGTTTTTCGGTTCTAGTCGTGACCCCACCCCACAGGGAGGATTGCAAACATAATTTTCGTAATCTACTCGTCGACACTTTTAATTTGATGGGTCACACGACTACTTTCTTGAAACGTTTGATGTTTTTCAGTTCTAGTCGTGACCCCACCCCCACAGCGAGGTTTGAAAATATAATTTTCGTAATCTACTCGTCGATACCTTTAATTTGATAGGTCATATGCCTAAGCTTCATAAAAGTATAATGTTTTTTGGTTCTAGTCGTGACCCCACCCCACCGAAATTGACATGTTGCATTTAATTTTTCTGAATCACACCCGAGAGTGTCTTTCTGAACAACTTAACAAATCTTTTAATTTTTTGCGATCCCTCTCATCAATTCCCTAACCCTTTTCCCCATTACATCTCCACAACGTGTAAATTCACAAAACCAAAAATCATTTTTTTTTACGAAAAGCACGTAAACTTCTTACAAATGAAATTTTCTCGATACGTATCAGATTCGCATACCTTTTGAACTATGTCTGTCTAGGAACATGTAAAAACCTGTAAATGCTAAGTAAATTTTGATTTTTTTAAAATTTTACAAAAAAGAATATGCAGAAATAATTTTTCCTTCGATCGATCATTATTCATCTTTTAACTCATAATAATAATAATAATATATTACATACCTCATGTTTTTTCAATCGTGATCCTCCTCCCCCAGACTCGTGTGCTCAATCTCAAATGATCGAGTTTACTGGCTCAGTCGTCGAATTCACCTCGATCGAACCGTCGTCTTTTCCTGTGGGAAATCAATGTCTTGGATCGAGTTTTACTGGCTCAATTTTCACATTCAGCACTATCAAACTGTTGCTTTTACTGTGGGAATCGATGTTCGATCGCATACTTTTTCCAACTCAAAAACTGAAAAAATACTGTCTTTTTTTAATTTTTCCAATGGAAATATCAGTGCTAATCTATCACCGGTCACAATCGTGCAAAATTCCATTCCGGGTCATGTTGAAAAAATTCACCCAATGGAAAAATCAGTATTAAATTTATCAAAAAAGCGAATTTGTCAAACCGGGAATTTTTTAGATATCTTCGACAAATTCAGTCGAAAGTAAGCCAGAAATGCTCGAATTTAAACATTTTCCGGGAAAAACCCAGGGTTTTCGGGGAAAAATTGAATTATTTTTGGAAAAAGCAAATTTTTAACCAGAAAAATTTAGGTTTTTCCAAAAATAACTCAACTTTTCTGGCTCCCTTAAATTTCTGGCTCACACGATTGATGTGAGCCAGGGCTCTCCACGTACCACTACTATCAGGACAGAATGGATTATTGCAGTCTATATTATCGGCATACATCATAAATATCTTATCGGCCAGACTCTTCTTGAATGTCCACCTAGCCGTAATGTTGCCCAGACTTTCATCTTAGTTATTCCATATTTTTGGATAAGCATGTATTGGTAATGCATCTAGAGATTTTGTTCGTGTTCTTATTTCTTGCAGCATACCGGTTTGTCTGGTAGATCATCCAATTATATTATGACTGAAAAAACCATTAAAAGATGAGGGAAGATTGCCACTTTTCCAATTAGATAAAAAAAGAGATGCATGAAGCTTAAAAAGATCACCGATTTTTAGAATTTTCTCTTTCGAAAACAGATGATCTGTATGGGAGTTATGTTTCGTATTGCTTATTATTCTAATGGAACGTTTTTGCATAAGAAATAAATTATTTATCGCTCTGGAATTTCCCCATACGTGAATTCCATAGAGCAAGTAACTCTGAACTAAGGTAAAATACAGAGTTTTCATAGCTGCGTGTGGCAGAATATTTTTTACTTTATTTAAGGTTTAGTTTGTGTGAGCTATTTTAGAACAAATGTATGTTATATGCGCTTTGTACATGAGATGGTCATCGATTTTTATCCCCCAAAATTTTATTGTTGATGATAACATCTCTGTGTGGTATATTCGCTCTTTTATTGCTGGGATTGATAATGATGCATTTAGTTTTAGATGAGTTGAGGAGAAGTTGATTAGCAGAGCACCAAAGAAGAATTTTTTCCAGTTCTATATTAATGTAGTTTACAAGTATATTAGGATCAGTTCCAGTTGAATTTGTCGTGGTATCATCTGCGAATGATACTATATTTAAGGACGTGCTATGGCGGAGACCGTTTACGTATAGCAAAAACAATATTGGTCCAAGAACTGGGCCGTGAGGTACACCACACGAGATTGAAATCGAATCTGACTCGTGGCCATTATATGTCACATACTGTACCCTATTAGATAGATAATCTTTGAACCATTTATAGCTAACGCCACGAATGCCATAGTGCTCAAATTTCCGAAATAGTATTGCATGGTTTATAGTATCGAATGCCTTTGATAGATCAAGGAAATATGGCTATTGTGTTATTTTTACTTTCTTTATTGTTTTCTTCTGCAACATGCTTCAGAAGCTGCATAACGGGGTGGATTGTAGAGTGTTTTTTACGGAAGCCGTATTGGTTAGGCGTTAGAATTTTAAATTTATCCAGAAAACTTAGGAGATGATTACACATCAGTTTCTCCAAGACTTTAGAGAAAGTGTAGGTAGAATGCTAACGGGTCTGTAATTATTTAGATTATGCCGATCGCCAGATTTATGTATAGGAACCACTTTTGCGATTTTCATTCTGTCTGGGAAAATGCCTTTACTGAATGAAATGTTAGCAGTATGAACCAATGGTGTTGCTATTTTATCAAGTACATGCTTAACTAAAAGTGTTGAAATATTATCACAATCTTTACTTTTTTTTCCTTTCATTTTTTTGCCATTTATTATTTCGTGGTCCAAGGTGGGATTTAAGAAAATATTATTGGCAAAATTTCCGAACATAGAGTCTGTGAAAGAAGTATTGTTATTAGTTATTTGATCTCTAGCTCGGGTCTCTGTGTTGACAAAAAAAGTTGTTAAATTCTTGGGCAATGGTATTTTCATCCGTTATGTCCTAGTCATCTGTACGAATATGAGATGGCAGTGTGTGACATTATTTCTAGACTTTTTTATTACCTCATTTAAAACTTTCCACGCATTCCGCACATTCCTTTGATTTTCTTGGAGTATCTGATTATAATGTATGGCTTTACTTTGCTTTTTGACTTTAATAAATATCCTACAATACCTTTTATAATTACTAATATTATTTTCGGTTGGCGATTTTAGTTTTCGGTGGTATAATTTCTCTTTTGTGTTGTGAAGAAATTAAGAGACCGTTGGATATATTGAATCAGCAACATCCAGGTAAAATTCTACCCGCGATGTCTCATTAAAGATGACGACATATTGAATAGGAATCAGCAACAGCCAGGTAAAATTCTACCCTTAATGTCTCGTTCAAGATGACAACTTACTGAGTAGGGATCATCAATTCTTCTCTCGACGCCTTGTTTCGAATGGCGACATACTGAATAGGGATAGGCAATGCGATAAAATTCTTCTCTGGATGTCCCATCAGAGATGGTGACATAGTGAATAGGGGTCAGTAACAGGCAGATGAAATTCGACACTCGATGTCTCATTACAGATGATGACATATTGAATAGGGATCAGCAACATCCAAGTAAAATTCTAATCTCACTGTCTCCTTAACGATGACGACATATTGAATAGGGATTAGTAACAACCAGGTAAAATTCTACCCTCGATGTCTCGTTCATGATGACAACATACTGAGTAGGGATCATTAATTCTCTCGATGTCTTGTTTCGAATGACGACATGCTGAATAGGGATAGGTAACGAGATAAAATTCTTCTCTGGATGTCTCATCAGAGATGGTGACATAGTGAATAGGGGTCAGTAACAGGCAAATGAAATTCGACACTCGATGTCTTATTACAGATGACAACATACGGAATAAGTATCGGAGACAGCCACGTAAAATTCTGCTTTCAATGTCTCATTATAGATGACGATATACTAAATAGAGATTAGTAACGGCGAAATAAAATTCTACTTTCGATTCTTTGTTATATTGAATTTATTTATTTATTGATGTTTAAGGTCACATATTTATGCACAATGGCTAATCATGACCGTGACAGTTTTACGGGTGGAGGAAGCCGGAGTACCCGGAGAGAACCACCGAGCAACGACGAGCAGCTGCCAGCTCCCCAACATCGTAACTCCGCACTGCAGCACAGACAGGGTTAGATTGGTTGAAGACATGCGTACCATCGACGTGCAGTACGCCTTAGTACACGGCGTCATCGTGCCCCCACATGGGTAATGGGGGTGAAGTGTCTTGCCCAAGGACACAACGCGGTTGCCGCAGGTGGGATTCGAACCGAGGACCTCTCGGTTTGCAGCCTGCACCTCTACCTACTGAGCCACCGCGCCCCCTGTTATATTGAATAGGGATCAGTGAGAGCCACATAAAATCCTACTGTCGATGTCTCGGTATGGATTGCTTCATATTGAATAGGGTTCCATGACAGCCAGGAAACATTCTGCTCCATGTCTTGTTACTGATCAGGACATACTGAATAGGGATCAGTAACAACCAGATAAAATTCTATTCTCAATGACTCGACGCGGATGGTGACATACGCAATATCGATCAGTAACAACCTCTTGTTGACTCGATGTGGATGGCGACATACGCAATAGCAATCAGTAACAACCAAGTAAAATTCTACTCTCAATGACTCGTTATGGTTGCTGATATGGAGAATAGGCATCCGTAACAGGTAGATAAAATTCTACTCTCGATGGCTCATTATGGATGACGACACTCTGAAGGATGATGACATACTGAATAGGGATCAGTAACAATCAGATAAAATTCTACTCTCAATGGCTCATAGAGGATGGCAACATACTAAATAAGGATCAGTAACAACAAGATAAAATTCTACTCTAGATGCCTCGATATGGATGACGACATATTGAATAAGGATCAATAACAATGAAAAATTCTACTCTAGATGGCTCGATATGGAAAACGGCATATTGAATAGAGATCAGTAACAGGCTGATACATTTCTACTATCGATGCCTCATAGTTGTCAACATATTAAATAGGGATCAGTAAGAGGCAAATAAGCTTATTCCCTATGAAAAGGGATCAGTAACAGAGAGCTAAAATTCTACTCTCGATAACTCGTTATAGTTGTCGCTATTTTAAATAGGGATCGGTAACAGGCTTATTCCCTCGGTATCTTGTTGTGGATGACGACATATTGAATATGCATCGGTAATGGCTGGATAAAATTCTGCTCTCGATGTCTCATTAAAGATGACGACATACTGAAGGATGATGACATATTGAATAGGGATCAGTAACAGGCAGATAAATTTCGACTCTTGATGTCTCGTTATAATTGACAACATATTGAATAGGGATCAGCAACAGCCAGGTAAAATTCTACTCTCGGTGTCTCATTAAAGATGAAGACATACTGAATAGGGATCAGCAACAGCCAGGTAAAATACTACTCTCGATATCTCGTTAAAGATGATGACATACTGGGTAGGGATAAGTAAGAGCCACGTAAAATTCTACTTTCGATGTCTGTTTCAGATGACGACATACTGAATAAGGATAGGGAACAATGAGATAAAATTCTACACTGGGTGTCTCATTAGAGATGGTGACGCAATGAATAGGTGCCAGTAACAGGCAGAGAAATTCTACACTCAATGTCTCGTTACAGATGATAACATACTGAACAAGAATCGATAACAGCCACGTAAAATTCTACTTTCAATGTCTCATTATAGATTACGATATACTGAATAGGGATCAGTGACAGCGAGATAAAATACTACTTTCGATTTCTTGTTATATTGAATAGGGATCAGTGAGGGCAAGATAAAATCCCACTATCGATGTCTCGTAATGGTTTGCTTCATATTGAATAAGGTTCCATAACAGTCAGGCACCATTTTATTCCATGTCTTGTTACTGATCGGGACATATGGAATAGGGATCAGTAACAGCCAGATAGAATTTTGCTCTCAATGTCTCGTTATAGATGATGACATACTGAATAGGGTTCAATAACAACCCGATAAAACTCCATTCTCAATGACTAGGCGTGGATGGTGACATACTCAATGGCGATCAGTAACAACCTGGTAAAATTCAACTCTTGTTGACTGGACGTAGACGGCGACATACTCAATAGCGATCGGTAACAACCATGTACAATTCTACTCTGGATGGCTCGTTACGGTTGATGACATGGTGAATAGGGATCAGTAACAGGGAAATAAAATACTACTCTCGATGGCTCAGTGTGGATGGCGACATATTGAATAGGGATCAGTAATAGGCAGATAAAATTCTACTCTTGATGCCTCGATATGGATGACGACATATTGAATAAGGATCAATAACAAGACAAAATTCTGCTCTAGATGGCTCGACATGAAAAACATTATTTTGAATAGAGATCAGGAACAGGCTGATACAGCTCTACTATCGATGCCTCATAGTTGTCAACATATTAAACAGGGATCCATAAGAGGCAGATAAGCTTATTTCCCATTGAAAAGGGATCAGTAACAGAGAGCTAAAATTCTACTCTCGATAAACCATTATAGTTGTCGCTATTTTAAATAGGGACCGGCAGATAAGCTTATTCCCTTGGTGTCTTGGTGTGGATGACAACATAAAATAAAATTCTACTCTCGATGTCTCATTAAGGATGACGGCATACTGAAGGATGATGACATATTGAATACAGATCGGTAATGGCTGGATAAAATTCTGCTCTCTATTTGTCTCTTTAATGATGACGACATATTGAAGGATGATGACATATTGAATAGGGATCAGTAACAGGTACGGTCATGATTAGCCATTGTGCATAAGTATGTGACCTTAACCCCCAAATAAATAAATAAATAAATAAATAAATAAATAAATAAATAAATAACAGGCAGATAAAATTCTACTCTCGACGGCTCATTTAAGGTGACGACATACTGAAGCATGATGACATATTGAATACGGATCGGTAATGGCTAGATAAAATGCTGCTCTCCATGTCTCTTTAATGATGACGACATATTGAAGGATGATGACATATTGAATAGGGATCATTAACAGGCAGATAAAATTCTACCCTGGATGGCTCATAGTAGATGGTGACATATTGAATAAGGATCAATAACAACAAGATACAATTCTACTGTAGAGCCTCGATATGGAAATGACATATTGAATAGAGATCAGTAA
Organism: Pictodentalium vernedei; assembly: GCA_031216915.1. NCBI lineage: Eukaryota > Metazoa > Mollusca > Scaphopoda > Dentaliida > Dentaliidae > Pictodentalium > Pictodentalium vernedei. Next base: position 423,426,531 of record CM062295.1, read on the forward strand.
CAGACTGATGAAATTCTACTATCGATGCCTCATAGCTGCCAACATATTAAATAGGGATCAGTAAGAGGCAGATAAGCTTATTCCCTATTGAAAAGGGAATCAGTAAGAAGCAGATAAAATGTTATTCTCATTGACCCATTATGGATGATGACATATTGACAAGGTATCAATAACAGACAGGTAAAATGTAACACTCGCTGGTTCGTTATGGATGGCGATATTGAATAGGGATCAATAACAGAGAGATAAAATTCTACTCTTGGTGTCTCGTTATAGTTGTGGACATATTGAATATGGACCAGTAATAGGCAGAAAAATTCTTCTATCAGTGTCTCGTTGCGGATGACGATGTATTGGATAGGGATCAGTGACAGTCAGGTAAAATTCTACTCTCAATGTCTTGCTATGGATGATGTGATACTAAATAAGGATCAGTGACAGCCAGATGAAATTCTTTTTTTTCATGATGACATATTGAATAGGGATCAATATCTTTTTTTTGGATGACAACAAATTGAATATGGATCAATAACAGCCAGAAGAATAAAATTCTACTCTCGATGTCTCATTAAGGATGACGACATACTGAAGGATGATGACATATTGAATACGGACCGGTAATGGCTGGATAAAATTCTGCTCTCCATGCCTCTTTAATGATGATGACATATTGAAGGATGATGACATATTGAATAGGGATCAGTAACAGGCAGATAAAAAATTCTACTCCCAATGGCTCATAGTAGATGGTGACATATTGAATGAGGATCAGTAACAAGATAAAATTCTACTGTAGATGCCTCGATATGGAAAACGACATATTGAATAGAGATCAGTAACAGACTGATGCCATTCTACTATCGATGCCTCAAAGTTGCCAGCATATTAAATATGGATGAGTAAGAGGCAGATAAGCTTATTTCCTATTGGAAAGGGATCAGTAACAGACAGCTAAAATTCTACTCCCATTAACTCGTTATAGTTGTCGCTGTTTTAAATAGGGATCAGTAACAGGCAGTTTAGCTTATTCACTCGGTATCTTGGTGTGGATGACGACATATTGAATAGGGATCAGTAACAACCAGATAAAAATCTATTCTCAATGACTTGACGTGGATGATGACAGACCTAATAGGGATCAGTAACAACCAGGTAAAATTCTACTCTCGATGGCTCATTATGGATGACGACATATTGAATAGGGATCAGTAAGAGGCAGATAAAATGTTATTCTCATTGACCCATTATGGATGATGACATATTGACAAGGTATCAGTAACAGACAGGTAAAATGCAACATTCGCTGGTTCGTTATGGATGACGATATTGAATAGGGATCAATAACAGAGAGATAAAATTCTACTCTTGGTGTCTCGTTATAGTTGTGGACATATTGAATATGGATCAGTAATAGGCAGAAAAATTCTGCTATCAATGTCTCGTTACGGATGACGATGTATTGGATAGGGATCAGTGATAGTCAGGTAAAATTCTACTCTCGATGTCTTGTTATTGATGATAAGATACTAAATACATCTCAGTGGCAGCTAGATAATTTTTTGTTTTATGATGACATATTGAATAGGGATCAGTGTCTTGTTTTGGATGACAACAAATTGAATATGGATCAGTAACAGCCAGAAGAATTCTACTCTCGATGTCCACTAATAGATGACGATATACTGGATATGGATCAATGACAGTCCAGTTAAATTCTACTCTCAACGCCTCGTTATGGATGACAACATATCGAAAATGGATATAAAAACAGATAACATTTTGCTCTCTATGTCTCATTCTGGGTGACAACATATTCAATAGGGATCAGTAACAGCCAGGTACAATTCTACTCCCGATGCCTCATTATGGATGACGAGATACTAAATAGAGGCCAGTAACAGCTAGATAAAAGTCTACTCTCGACGTCTTTTTTCCACGATGGCATATTGAATAGGGATGAGTAACAGCCAGATAAAATTCTACTCCTAATGTCAAGTTTTCTGTGATAACAAATTGAAAAGGGATCAGTAACAGCCAAAAGAATTCAACTCTTGATGTCTCCTAGTAGACTGCAGCCCAGTAAATTTCCGAGGATGTCTCATTATGGATGACGACATAACGAAAATGGATCAGTAAAAAACCCAGTTAAAATTTTGCTCTTTATCTCGTTCTTAATGACGACATATTCAGTAGGGATCAATAACTGCCAGGTAAAATTCTATTCTCGATGTCTCGTTATGGATGACAACATATTGGATAGCGATCTGTAACAGCCCGGTAAAATTCTACTATCATTGTCTCGTCACGGATGACAATGTATTGGACAGGGATTAATAACAGCCAGGTAAAATTGTACTATTAATGTCTCGTCATGGATGACAATGTATTGGATAGGGATCAGTAACAGCCAGGTAAAATTCTACGATCAATGTCTCGTCACGGATGGCAATGTATTGGATAGGAATCAGTAACAGCCAGGTAAAATTCTACTATCAATGTCTCGTCACGGATGACAATGTATTGGATAGCGGTCAGTAACAGCCAGGTAAAATTGTACTCTTGATGTCTCGTTATGGATGGCGAGATACTAAATAGGGGTCAGTAACAGCCAGGTAAAATTCTACTATCCTTGTCTTATTATGGGTGATGACATATTCAATAGGGATCAGTAACTGCTAGGTAAAATTCTACTCTCAGTGTCTCATTATGGATCACGATATACTGGATAGGGATCAGAAACAGCCAGGTAAAATTTTACTCTCGATGTCTCATCATTATGGTTGATGACATATTGAACAGGGATCATTAACATCCAGGTAAAATTATACTACTGATGACTCATTACAGATGACGATGTATTGAATAGGGATCAATAGCAGGAAAATAAAATTCTACCCTTGATGTCTCGTTATGGATGATGACATATTGAATATGGATCATAAACAGCCAGGTAAAATTCTACTAACGATGTTTATTTTTGGATGCCGACATACTGAATGGGAATGAGTAACAGCCAGATAAAATTCTACTGTCAATGTCTCGTTATGGATAATGACATATTGTATAGGAATCAATAACAGTCAGGTAAAATTCTACTCTCGATGTCTCATTATGAATGAATACATATTTAATAGGTATCAGTAACGGCCATATCAATTCTACTCTCAATGTCCTGTCATGGATGTTGACATACTGAATAGCGATCAGTAATGGCTAGATATAATTCTACTCTCGATGTCTCATTATAGATGAGGACATACTGAATAGGGATCAGGAACAGCCAAATAAAATTCTACTCTCGATGACTCCTAAAAGATGACGACATATTGAATAGGGAACAGTAAAAGCTAGGTGAAATTGTACTATTTACTAGGGATTAGCGCATATGGGAGAGGGATAAAAAACATCCAGACACAATTATACTATTGACATCTCGTAATAGATGGTGACATATTGAAGGGATCAGAAATAGTGAGGTAAAATTCTACTCTCGATGTCTGATTACAGATACAATATATTGAGTAGGAATCAGCAACAGCCATGTGAAATTCTACTTTCGGTGTCTGATTATGGATGACTACATATTGGATAGCGGTCAGTAACAGCCAGGTAAAATTCTACTCTCCATGTCTCATTACCGATGACGACAATGATGATAACATACTGGAAATGGAACAAGAGGCCCCAAGGAGCCTTAATCGCTCACCGGCCAAAGTGGTTCAAAGAAGTATTTAGGGTCACATTCAGTTAGACATGGTTCATCAACACTACAAAGGAATGAAGTCATGAGAGACAAATTTTATGGAACTAGAGACATGGCTTGAACAAACTTGAATCTTACCCCCCTAAGGATGCTGCATACCAAATATCAAAAGCATTCATCTGCTGGATCTGAAGAAGAAGATTTTTAAAGAAAATTCCTCATTTTGAATTAAGTTATCGATTAGAACAAACTTGAATCAGATCCACCCCACAATGTTGCATACCAAATATCAAAAGATTCTGCCTGCTGGATCTGGAGAAGAAGATTTTTTAAGAAATTTGCCTGAAATGCACTAAGTTCAAATTCGGGCTTCTATACTGAGCCCAAATGTGAATCCAGGGGGCCGATTTGAACAAACTTGAATCAGATCCATCCCACAATGTTGCATACCAAATATCAAAAGATTCTGCCCGCTGGATCTTGAGAAGAAGATTTTTAAAGAAATTTGCCTGAAATGCACTAAGTTTGAATTCAGGCTCCTATACTGAGCCCAAATATGAACCCAGGGGGCCGATTTGTACCAACTTGAATCAGATCCACCCCACAATGTTGCATACCAAATATCAAAAGATTCTGCCTGCTGGATCTGGAGAAGGAGATTTTTTAAGAAATTTGTCTGAAATGCACTAAGTTTGAATTCAGGCTCCTACACTGAGCCCAAATATAAACCCAGGGGGCCAATTTGTACAAACTGGAATCAGATCCACCCCCACAATGTTGCATACCAAATATCAAACGATTCTGCCAGCTGGATCTGGAGAAGAACATTTTTGAAGAAATTTGCCTGAAATACAATAAGTTCAAATTTGGGCTTCTATAGTGAGCCCAAATATGAATCCAGGGGGCCGAATTGAACAAACTTGAATCTGCCCCCCCCCCCCCCTCCCCTCCCCTCCCCCACTCCCTAGAGATGATGTATACCAAATAGGAAAGAATTCTGCCTGGTGGATCCGAAGGAGAAGATTTTTTTGAATTTTGGAAAGAAATTCATGGGTGCTATCAGAGTTATGCCCCTTGTGGTGCCCCCTGTGGGTGCGGCAAATTTATTTGTATAAGTTTGAATTGACATATGATGGGAAACATGCACACCAAATTTGGTTCAATTTGATCTAGTAGTTTGGGAGGAGTAGTCGATAATGTAAAGTTCACTACGGACGACGACGGACGACAGACGGCAAGTGATAAGTTAAGCTCCCTTCGGTGAGCTAAAAAGGAACCAGATGAAATTCTACACTCCATGTCTAGTTATGGTTGATAACATATTGAATAGGGACCAGTAACATTCAGAAGTATTCTACACTCGATATCATGTTTTGGATGACGACATATTGAATAAGGGTCAGTAACGGCGAGATAAAACTCTACTCTTGATGTCTTTGTACGGATGGCGAGATATTGAAATGGGATCATTAACAGCTAGATAAAATTCTACTCGTGTTGTCTCGTTATAGGTGGCGACATTCTGAATAGGGATCATTAACAGCCAGGTAAAATTCTAGTCTTGATTTCTCATTTTGGATGACGATATATTGAATAGGTATCAGCAACTGCCCGATAAATTCTACTCTCGATATTTTGTTGTTGATGAGGAAATATTGAAACAGCCAGATACAATTTTATTTTTGATGTCAGCCACATAAAATTCTGCGCTCGATGTCTTGTTATTGATAACGATATATTGAAAAGGGACTGGTACTAGCCAGGTCAATTTCTACTCTCGGTGTCTCATTTTGGATGACGACATATTCGATAGGGATCAGAAACAGGGAGGTAAAATTCTCCTCTAGAAGTCTCGTATTGAGTGACGACATATTTCATAGGGATAAGTAACAGCCAGGTAATATTCTACTCCCGATGTCTCGTTATGGATGACGTCATATTGAATATGGATCAATAACATTGAGATAAAAATCTACTCTCGACGTCTCGTTATTGATTACAACACACTAAACAGGAGAAGTGCACCATGTACGTTTCATGTCCTACCTTATGGATCTCACGTGGTTGATGTCATGTGACGTCATAGTCACGTGACCCAGTGGCACCATGTTGAGTCGTCGTGGTAGCCCGCGAGAGCGACAATGTTGTGACATGTCAGTGCGCATGCGCGATGCATATTGTTAGGGTGATACGTGTTTCCATCGTCTATTTTATATACTGGAGGCAGCCATCTTGGTTTCTACGGTGCACATGGTTGCTAAGTGACTCGAAACCCTCTAATAGGAGGGTGTATGTTCGGTGCATATGTTCGATTAAATGGAAGTGTATCTAATTACCCAAATAGACCCAACAACTTTTACTAGTTCCGATTCCTTCGAAATCCTCAGCTTATCTATGTATCTATAAGCTATGCTATAGTTTCTGTCTATCCAATCTTGTTCGTTTGTTCTGGAGTTACTACAGTAGAGTAGAATAGCCGATCTGTTGGAACGATTTTTTCTTATTGCTACTACATTCAGCTTTTTTCTGCTCTATTCAGGCTAGTTCTAACCCAATTCCGGGTACTTCCGATTACTCCTGTTGTGTCGAACAGCATATGTTTCATTTATCCAGATCACCCAATCAGTTCACCTTACTGCAACTAACCAATCATATCACCCAATTCGTCTAAACCCCACCCACTATTACATCGTTCTCTAATACAAGGGTGCCTAAGAAGTCCAAGAATCAATCAAGCAGTAACTGGAACTCGTATTGCTCAGACGACTCGAATCCCATCGAGCAAATAAGCTATCGAGCAATTGCTCGAATGAGTGGCTCCACATACTGCTCTACGACTCATTTCGGTATTCAAGGATACCTATGACATGTTATTGTATTATTTGTAAAACCCTTTGAAGATACCTTTTGAGGACACCTTTTGCATGATATCTTTGTAAAGATAGTTATGGCTCCGAGCTCCGATAAAGCTCCTGGTAGTCTTACGTTTAGCTTCCACCTTGTCTTGAACTGTCTGTCCTATGATCAACCTCTATTGCATTCACCATTACTATGGTGTTCTATCAACCTTGCAGTGTTGTACCATTACTGCCTTCTACCATTACTATTACTATTGGATATCACTATTTTGCCCTGTGTCTCAACCATTACTAACTTGTGGCACTACTACGGCTGTTAGTACATTAATGCCCTGCGGGTCCCAGTTCACATTTACTATCATTCCACTACTGCTTGCTCGAACAACTTTTTCCTCCCTATTCAGAGTTCCCCTATATAAGCTATCGAGCAGTTACTGAAAAGTCATTGCTCACACGACTCAAATCCTTTCGAGTAAATAAGTTATCGAGTAATTGATCCATGAGAAAATCCTCCTATGTCTCGAATCTCATCGAACAAAGGATCTATAGAGCATAGAACAATTGCTCTAATGAATGACTCCACGTACAACTCTACGACTTATCTGGGTATTTGAAGGTACTTATGACATGGCAATGTATCATTTGAGGATACCCTTTGAGGTTGATACTTCCCGTACGGTAGGCGGTAACAATTCTGCAAGATAATCAGGAGCATCTTTGTTTACTGCTCTGAACAATGTACATAGTTTGTGGTGGTGTCTTCTCTCGGCGAGTGAGCGCCAACCAAGTTCTAAGAGTAGACGCCCAGATGAAAATGAACGTGTGAGGCCAGATGCTTTTCTAGCTCCATCACGGTGTAGTCGATGTACTTTATTTAATAAGTGTATTGGGGCACAATCACAAAACAACATCGATGTAATCCGTGAGTGGTACAGTGAATGAGAAATATATTTTTTCCAGGGTTTCTCTTTGAGGTTTATACTTTAGTTTCCTGAGTTTAGACAAACGGGCATCGACTTTTTTGCAAATTTCCGCAATATGGCAATCGCATTTTAGATTTGTCATTGCAAGATCAGACCAAGATGTTTATGTGAATCAGAGAAACTTATAGGAGTGTTATTATAAGTCAAATCTGGGGGACTGATATTGGAAATTCCCCAAAAGAGTAAACCCTTTGTTTTTGGGTGGGTTGAAAGTTACCAACAACTTAGTGACCAAGAATGGATTTTGGCCAGATCGTGATTAGTAAGGCTGTTAGATCATAAATCGAACGTTGTCCGTTGGTTAGGCATGTGTCGTCCGCGAATAATCTTGCAAGGGATTCTATGGTGTCTGCGATATCCTGTATGTAGACCAGAAGTCGGAAAGACCTCAATACAGATCCTTGGGGAACTCCGGCCTGTATTTCTAGATAAGAAGAATAAATTTTGTTCACTAAAACTCTTTGCTTGCGATTTCTTAGATAGTTCTCAAACCATGTCAACAGAAGGCCTGATATTCAGTAATGCTCTAATTTATGGAAGACCTTTTGCCATATCATCTCAAATGCTTTTGAAATGCCACAGACAATAGCACAAGTCACTAATCGGTCGTCTAATGACTGACACGGCGAATGGTAGAGTTAAAAAATTGAAACGTAGAGCTGTGGCCAGGAATAAACCCAGACTTATATTTATAGAGGAGATTGTTCCGATTAAAATTGGCAAAAACTGAGTGCAACTTTTTTACAGTTTTTCCTAATATTGGTGAAATTGGTTTGTCATTGGGACGCATTTGGACTGTTGAACTGGGGCCGTGTCATATATTATTTCCATGAACATTTCGCAGAGAGTCGTTTGGGATATATTAACATCATCATGATTTCCAATTATTGTTTTCCAATCTTTTTGACTAATCATTTCCTTTGCTTTTGCAAAAGCTGCTTTTTATAGTTTCACACCGTGCGATAAAAATATGGAGTTGTCATGATAGCCCACATAAGCAGCCATGCTGTTAGTTTATTCCAATAGTGATACGTGGTGTCAGTGCGCAAGCGCTGTTATAGTGACACAAGTTTCTGTCGTTCATTTTGTATTCTGGAAGCCGTCATCTTGTTTTCTATAGTGGCACGTCGTTGCTACGAGTCTGGAATGCTTTTAACAGGAAGGCATGTATTCGGAAGGTGTATTCGATTCATGGAGAGTAAGTCTAATTACCACAAACAACCCGACAACTTCCCCAAACTTCCAGAATCATCGTTTTGTGCTTATCCAAATTGTCATCTTTGATGGCACGTTGTTACTATGGGATCCAAAGGTCTCTAATAGGAAAATGTGTCTTCGGGTGGTAAGTTCGATTGTATAAGAATACGTTTGCCAGTTCGTATTGCCATCAAATCCTCTGTTACTGAGAATTACCCATATTGTCGACAATGACTGAACATCTTAAAAAAACACCCAAAATCCCCGAAAAAGATTTGTATTAAGGTCGGATTCTTCCAGAATTATCTTTATAATAGTAGAATGTAGTGCTATAGCACCCCCCCCCCCCCCCCTCCAAGTGTGCTCCATTGTATAATGGTGCCTTTGCAACTCGGGATTTTCCCCCAAACCCGTGGTTAGTTCACACAATTACAACAAACAATCCGGCAATTTTCCCAGTCTTCAGGAATCCTCATTTTTACCCATCCAGGCCACCATCGTTGATTGCACGAGCTTACTACGGGGCCCAAATGCTTCTGATAGAGTGGGGGAGGGGGGGCGGGGGGGGGGGGGTATTCAGAGAGTATATTCGACTGTATCAGTACTTTTACTGGTTCGGATTTTCCCAAAAGCTTCAGTAACTTTCCAGAATGACCACAAACAGCGTGTCAACTATCAAAAAATCACTGAAATGGATTTTTTCGAAACTCCTCGTTTTTCTGCATATTCTCTTACCTCCAATATCGAACTATATTTGAATGAGTTCCTATGCTACTGATCTAGTCCTAGCAACTTCTAGCCATCTCTGGTCTCGATCTCTAACTTTGACCAATCAGATCACTTGATTCATCAAAGTTCCGCGCAGTCACATACATGTCTGATACAAGAGTTCCCAAGAATAAGTCGAGGAATCAATCGAGCAGTGACTGTGAGAGCTGAGAGGAACTTTGAATATGTATGAAAACATCGTTAGTGTAAGCAGATTTGTATTTGATTGCTAGTAGTGCTGGAAGCCAAGTTTGTAAGTGATATGAATTGGGACCAGTAGCAGAAGTAGTGAAATGTTAGGTAATGAGAGCCATAGTGCCACAAGTCAATAGTAATGGTGCAATGCTGTAAGAACACTATAGTAATGGTGAATACAATAGAGACCATTCATAGGATAGATACCTGGCGTCTTGGTAGAAGCTAGTAGTAGGGCTACTAGAAGCCAGGAGCAATATAGGAACTTGGAATCCCACTTATGGAATGCTACTTATGGAGTCCCTTTTACGGAATCCCACTGTGAGAATCGCTTTTTGGGAAACGTCTGTGGTTATAGAATCCTATTTTCCCGAGACGAGGAACCCTTGTATCAGATAATTGCGTGACAGTGTGTGTGTGTGTGGGCGGGGGGGGGGGGGGGGGGAGGGGGATAGATGAATGAAGTGATCTGTTTGGTCGAAGTCAGAAATCAGAAATCGAGACAAGGGATGGCTAGAAGTTACTAGGGCTAGATCATTGCGCGTAGGAACTCATTAAAATATAGTTTATTGTTGGAGTTAAGAGAATAGGCATAATAGGAGACTTTTTGGGAGAATCCGAGTCAAATAAAGTCCATTACTGTGACTTTAGGTAGTTGTATGGTTGTTTGAGGTAATTTTAGGAAGTAACTGAGGATTGATGGAAATCCAAACCAGAAAACGTTCATCCATACAATTAAACGCGCCCTGCGAACACACGGATGGATCCCATAGTAACCGCGTGTCATCAAAGATTGTCGGGTTGTTCGAGGAAGCAACTGGAGACTTTGGGGAAAATCTGAACTAGCAAAAGCACTCAAAACAATGGAAGGCACGTTTCAGATTCTATAGCCCTATGTACTACTATTATAAAGAAAATTCTCGAAGAATCCGGACCAAATAAAGTCCGTTCCGATGATTTTGGGTGGTTTTTGATGATTTTCATTCGTTGTAGGAGTTTATCTGGGAAATTCTAGGAAGTAACAGTAGATTTTAGAAAAATCAGGGCCGGCGGAAATATACTTACACAATCGAACAAACCGCCGAATACAACCCTTCCCATTAGAATCCTTTACATCCATAGTAACCACGTGCTATCAAAGAAGGCGATCTGGGTAGGCAGAAACTGAGGATTTCTGATGTTTATGAATGTTGTCGGGTTGTTTGTGGTAATTAGATTTACCCCCCCCCCCCCCCCTGAATTGAACACACACACCAAGAACACCCCTTTCATATTAGAAGCTTCCCCGGCTCTAGCAACCATCTGGCACCATAGAAACCAAGATGGCGGCCTCCTGTGTACAAAATGGACGACGGAAACACGTGTCACCCTAACAAAATACGCTGCGGATGCGCACTGGCACCACGTATCACTATCAGAATGGCCGCGCACGTGGGCTGCGATGACGATCCCAAATGACGTAACTGGGTATGTGACTTTGATGTAACATGAGATCACGTGATGAATACCCCCGATCAAGCCTGTCTGGGTGCATGACACACTACTGTTATAAATCACAAATCACCCCTTTAGCTACATTTGTGGGTGAAAGTAATTAGTTTCAATAAATAGATATTTTACAATAAACCTAACATTCAATCAGTTACTACAATAGAGATCCGAAGAGAGAAAACAGACATAAAACCCTTGGACTTATTCTTCAAGACAGGAGTCTCTGGTTATGAATTGAAGCCCATGCTTTGTGAAAGTATGGCAGTGTGCTGCTAACTTTTACTGACAATGTCTATTCACCTCTATGTCACATCGCCCTACATTTAGGGGACACATATTAGCCAGGAGAGCATTCCAGTATCACAAAGATTTTTTTTCTTACTCTACCATGTTTCCAGGAAAAAACATAACCCCCTTCCCTTGAAAAATGGAGACATCAATGTCGTGTTCATTGCGCTTCGCTCCTCGATATTCGGGAACAGCAGTAAGATCGTTGGTATTTCTCTCAAAGGTCCTGCACTTCGCCTTGGAATTTGTTGGCACATACAATATCATTCAATATTGCGGTTCGCGAAATAAACCGTGAATAAACACTGTAATCACTTGTACTCTTTCTTTTATATATCAATGATATTAGTAACTCCACATCACTCAATTTATGATCGTTTGTGGATGTTACCACTGTACACTGCTCCGACTCAAACGGAAATGCAATAACACACTATTTCAACAACGAAGTTCAAAACATATTCGAATGGTGCTCGGCCAACCAACTGCTGTTGAATGCTAAACAAACCTCTTTTATTACACTTAACCCAAATAAAAGTAAGAATAATATTTTCTGTCAAGAGGAAAAAATAAATAATCAAAAGATAAACAAAGTCGGCGGAAGTGAGACAGAAAAATCTCTAAAATTTCTGGGAATAAGCACCGATGAACACTCAACCTACAAAGCTCATATATCTAGGCCATGCTCAAAAATATCAGTAACAGGGCTGCATTTAAGAAAACATAGATCCCAACACTCATTTCGTCGTATTCGACTTATGTCCATTGCGATAATCCCTACTGCCCATACTGTACTTAGTAAATATTGATCATAGTGGACCATTAGCAAATTAAACAAAAGCGCAATAGAAACATACTGCTAGTCGTGCGATATGTCCTAATCGTGCATCCTCGTCCAATGCAACCTGCTGCGTTTTCTCTTTAGATGCCCCACTAACCTCGAGTAGAGCCACACACAGTTGAGAAGCTGCGAACAATACACCCTTGAGGAAAAGATTTGCGTTCGGGAACACGTATTCAAGCAAGCTTGGTCAGGTCGGTCGGCTAATCGTGGGGAGTCACATGAGGTGAACTAGCACCTAAATGGTGTTAGCTAGTTTACGGCATTCGCCACCATGGTGCGCCGGTCGATATAGATCCCTCGTCCAATTACAAAGATCATGTCCTTCGCAAGTTGGAACGGTATTAACCACTCAATTTGACTGACTGTGGCTCTTGAAATTTATGCGGAGCAATGATGGTAATTTGGCATACAGGTTGCTCTCTGCTTAAACAGAAACACCACCCTCCCGCTGGCTCATTATCCTGACTTTTTACACCAGAACATATTTTCGGAAAAATCGGCATCCCTATCATAGATAAGATGGATCGCTCCATATTTACCCATCTAGTCACAGTCTGTTCACACGTTCTCTTTCTTTTAATGGGTGGCAGGTAGACAGCCAATCTGGCCATGCCACTTCCCACGGTATGCTATTTGTTTCTCTTGTATAATGTTTATTTTTGTTAACATCTTACATATATGTATACCGTGAATAAAGAATCTGAATCTGAATCTGAATCACACTTTCAATTGAAAATGAATACTCGTGTAAAATTTCGCATAAGCATCTATCAATTCGTCTGTAACAAGAATATGAAAACCGTCCAATGAAAAACCGAAATCGTTCAAATCCCACTCATCAGGGTGCGTTATATAACCGTCTGAGTTCAGATCCATGGCATCCACTTTTGCTGTCATGCAGTCTTCAAAATAATCGTTAATGGTTTCTTCTTGTTCCATTCGTACCAGCTCGTCTAAGAATTGCTGAAGTGTCACGTTCCATTTTCCTTGCAGAATGTGTGTCTCATAAAATACGAACCACTTTTTGCAGTACTTGTCTGCCTCGGCTCTCGTTTTTCTCACATTTAAGACAGCATCTGTGCACGAGCTAAACTGTTGTTCGCTCTTGGTTATTGTATCATCTTTGTTCTGATCAAATGATGCGAAGAGTGAGAACCATCTCTTAACGAGTTCTATCTCCATCGAAGTATCACCATAATATTCAGCGAACGCTACAAAATATGAAGCCAATTAATTGGGGTTTTTATAATCTCGTTTATGCTGTACAGTTTTAACTCTCTGTTTTGCGAATATCGTCGGGGAAATCTCTACATACATTTGAGTAAGAAATAGCATTTAACGCTTTACACAACGTAACTCTCGTACCCGACCAACGCTATTCACAAACAGTAGCCAATTCTTTTCATTCTACCTTCAAAACAAAGCTGGTGACGTCTCATTGCTTTGCGTTCCACTAAGCTGCCACAAGCTATGTTTTCGAGACCAAAAATGAAAATACTTCATGATTCATATCGTGTTAGATAAAAGGTTAAAAACAATGGGAGCATGAAGCGTAAGACATATGATAAACGTGGAAAACTACAGATAGATTTCAATGGGAATATCGATAGTACTCAGTCACTGGGGGAAGTGGTCCCAGTTCTCAAGTAGTATAACATTATTCTCTCCTTTGACGTTATTTTGTCCATGCAGGACGACGAATTAAGCGGAATATAACAGGAACAATCTGAAGAAAATCTCCAAACAACACACTGTTAACACACTATGTAAAAGAGTTATTAGTTCTATTGAAGATGCTGTTTTCAGTTTCTTAGCATTCTGTACCATAAAAACATATGCCAAGACTTGTAAAGTGTCTTTTTGTAATTTCAATATTTAATAAAATAACTTTTAAAAAATTTTATTTTGTTTCAGGGTACTTGTCATCGTTGTGAGGTCCAATCATTACAAAACTAATGCCAACAGATCTATATTTTTGTGGTACATATGAGCTGAGGCCTGCAAATTTGATATATCTTTTCACAAAGAAATACAGTGTAAAAGGTTTTGAAAATATGTTAATGAAGCTGATGTAAACAAACACCTGAATATGGCAGATGCAAATGTAAGAAGACATTTGGCTGAAGCAGAAATGTAGCGGGCTGTAGGGATGGTGGAACAAGGGGCTACCAATCGTCAGGTTGGTGAAGCCCTTGGTGTGCACCATACGGTGATCACCACAGCCTGGGCAAGATTTCAACAGTATGGCACACCAGTAAGACGGCATGGTGGTGGCAGAGACAGGGCAACATCTGTAGCTGAAGACCGGTTTTTGATCATTCAGGCCCGTATGAACTGCTATGCCACAGCAGTCCAGCTTCGTAGTGACCTTCAGAATGCATCCTGGGTAAATGTTTCGACGCAGACTATCCGGTCAAGGTTGCACGAAGGTGGTCTCCGATCGAGAAGGCCATGTATTCGCATTCCGTTGTCCCAGAACCACCACCAGGTACGATATGAATGGGCCACGGACCACGTTGGATGGACCAGAGAAGATTGGCGACCTGTCCTTTTTACAGATGAGTCAAGGTACTGCCTAGACCACACAGATAGGCGTTCTAGGGTAAGGAGAAGACCAGGAGAGCGATTCCATGCAGCCAACATTGCTAAGCATGACCGCTATGGTGGGTGAATCATGGTCTGGGGCAGCATCAGCAGGGATGGACGTGCTGAACGCCGTGTCCTTCAACGTGGTTCATTGACTGCATTACGGTATATTGATGAGATCCTGGATGTCCACGTCAGATTGTATGCAGGTGCAATGGGTGATAGATTCATTCTGATAGACGATAATGCAGTCCTCATGTTGCCCATGCTGTCGTGGAGTTCCGGCAGAGGGAGGGGATTAAGCGTATGGACTGGCCATCAAGATCCCCTGATCTCAATCCAATCGAACATGTCTGGAATGAGTTCAGCTTGCAATTTCAGCCCGTCCAGTCCAGCCAAGAAGTGTCCAGGAGCTTGGTGGCATGCTGGTCCAAGAATGGAACAACATCCCACAAATACCACCAGGAACCTGATTGGGAGGATGAGGAGGCTTTGTCAAGCTGTAATTAACAGTAATGGGTCTCATACTCGATATTGAACCCATACCAGTTCGCTCCGTCAACTTTTTGGCAAATTTTTAAAAAATCCCCTTTTACCAATAATATCTATTTTCAATGGTTATCGTATTCAAAAGCTACAAAATAATGCCAAACACAAATAAAATCTTAATTTCTATACTTAAATCATTAAAGATATAATTAAATAAAAAATATATATATATACACTTTTCATCACAATATTTAGTCCGGCCGCCAAACGCCATTTTTCACCAAACCATGTTTTGTTGTATTAAGTTTTTTTCTCAACGGTTTTTATTAGATCAGACACCCCTCTTACTAATTTTTCTTACTGGACAGCTGACAGCATTTAGCATTTTTTTTAATTGGGCCTTGAAGTGAGGTACTGTTGAAGGGGTCGAAAATTAATGTGGAAACTACAGATCCGAATGATTATTTTATCTTAACTCACTATATAAGCACAAAACGTGATATAATTGTGTTTCCATATAGTAACTACATCCGCATTGGGAATTTGGTAGAAATTGAACGGATATTACACCGCTATTTATATCTATCAACGCTATTTATATCTAACAGCGCTCTTTATACGTGAACGCGTTTGGAGATTACGTCATATAACTGTTCTTTCTCTTTGATTTCTTAGAGCGAGGACGCATTATTGCAACTGCGCAATTGTGTCTCACTACACACCTCATAAACTTACAATTTTGTCTCGCCTTTTATCACTAGCGTTTCTATTTCTTCAACTTCACTCGATATAGCATCAGGTTCGGGCGACCTTTGCTTTGAAACGACATAGACTAACTCCGTCATGTCAGATGCTTGTTTTTTGTCAACCACGTTCGGTTGTGCTGAATCGTGGAGCACAGATCCTCTAATGAACGTGAAAGCAAAGCGAATTGAGAATATACTTAGGTGTAGTAGCATTTATAACGATGACTTACATATAGCTTTGCAACATGGGCACGATGCAGACCCAGATTTGACTTTGACTCTGAATTACCATAAATACTGTGTTGAGAAGTATTTGCACCCGAAGAATGTGAAGCAAGCAAGCATTGCTCATAGCACATCCCTAGATTCTGATGCTCCGCCCGAAAAACGACCCAAACGTTCACATGACGTATTTACTTTCAGGCGCCATTGCCTATTTTGTGGTGATGACTGCATAGTTGACCGGGATTCGAAGAATCTCCTTCAGGATGGAGGCCCGACTACCTGTTTCGCCAAATAGGCACACATACACAGCATATGTCAGTTAGAGATGAAATAATTGGTCCGAAGAAGTAAAGCTTGGAGTGTCTGGTGCTGTTAGCGACTTACATGCTGCCGATGCTCGGTACGATGTTGACTGTAGGTCGAAATTTACGAATCCAAAATCGGTAGAATCAGTTGCAAAACAGAAAGTTGATCTTTCGTCACCACATAGTCAGACCATACAATCAGTCATATCTTACATGAAAAATGACACATCCCCCACGGGGAGTTCTGTCGAATTATTTGATCTTTATCTGCAATCTGGTGGGACTTACAATTCCCGTCGATCATTTGTGTCTGATCTAGTCGATAGCTTCGGAGATGACATTTTGGTGTTGTCTTCCCCGGGAATCGCCACCGTTTTGGCAGACAAATCCGGAGCTAGCACCTTACTTAGGCACGTTAAAGACTCGGATGATGACAATATTCACAGTTCCATAAAGATTCTCAGTAAAGCAATTGGCAAAGAAATCAAAGATATGGATCATGACAAAGATAACTACGCCACTGATGTTAGCAGCGAGAGCGTATCCTCGTTTTTGAATGGTACACTTCTCACATTACTAAGTCGTTTAGCTCCACAGTTGGACCACACATTGCCTGCTCTGATGATAGGAAACATAGTGACATCAGCGTTGTGTGGAGATAGCAGTTCAGGTGTTATGGTCTTATCCAGACAAATTCGCGGCATTTGTTCCTCGATTGGGTGGTATGCATTTGCTTGTGAGTTTCACTGGTTCAGTTGGAACGCTCATGGTCAATACTGGACTTTCAGATAATCTTGAGTCAGTATTCGGTGGGATTGAAAAGATGTTGACTGGGAAAAAGTTTCCAATGAATATGAGAGCCATGCGTTTGTTATCAGAAGAACTTTTGCGAACAGCTTTCGAGAATAATGATTTGCAATGTGGAGAAGATTTATTTGCATTGCTAGAAGAGAACGCGTGCAAAAGTCGCACGACAAAAATGTGGGTTGATGCTTTTTTGAAACCATGCTTCCTCATGATGTTGTACGTATGAGCGGGGAGAGAAGGTGGCTGGCTTTTGCACATCGAAGCTGTGAAAAGCATGCTTCCTTATTTCTTTGCTTCTGGTCATGCAAATTACGCAAGATATGGGCTTTACTATCTGCGGCAGATGCAAAATATGCCACCGGATATTTTATCTCATTTCTTGAAAGATGAACATGTGATGAGCAACATACCTGGTCTATGGAATGGCATATGGAGCGATATGTATATCGAAACTACCATCATGCGATATGGCCATGGCAAATCCGGTATAATAGGGATCACATTAAAGCCAGAAACACTAAAAACCTGGGCATTGAGTTTGCATCCATGTGGGAAGTTAGCTACCGGTATATCAAATTTGCGAGAAGATCGAGATAGTGACAAATTATAGATCGCACATATGGAAGAGGCCAAGTCTAGAATTGCAAGTGATTCTGTCGACCGTATGGGTCTGAGAACTAAACTAGGAATGTGTATCGACCCATTGGATCCAAATGGACACCCCGAGACCATAATTAACATCGCAACTGGTAGGATAGGTCCAACGTCTGTCAATGTCGATAAGATTGTCAGCCTCGGAGTTCAGAAAATGACGGAATTTGAAGAGGCTTTCCCGAGTGGATTTTATGAGTCAATTTCGAAACCAGTACAAACTATGGCAATCTTGAAAAAGTCGCTGAAGGTTGGGGAAGTCAAAATATATGACACTAATCTCATTTATTCCAGAGTTATCGAACTTTTTATGTAGTTCACGTGAATTAGATATCAAACATATCCTTTCCTTTGATCTGTCACCACTACCAACCGCAATATTTGATGAATCCGGGGATATGCGTGTGTGCACATCAAAATCAGTATTGAAAAATAAAACAGTTGTTGAGAAACCAAAAAGAATGTCTGGTGTGGACAAGAAATTTGCAGTTGTTATCGATGGTTGTGCACTGCTCTGGATACCTCATTGGCCCGTGTCTACCAAAACCAGACCGGCAACTGTTCTAGACTTCATTACAGCGTTTAAAGACAACATCAAACAGAAGTTGCGATCGCGTGATGTGTATTTGGTATTTGACAGATATGTTGACTACAGCACCAAATGCGTGACAAGGGCACACAGAAAGGCCGATAGCTGCCGGGTGTTTCAACTTGTACCCACCTCCCTGCTACCTCCACAAAAACATGTGCTGACCGTTATGGAGAACAAAAAGCAACTGATCTCCATTATATGTGATCAACTCACCACGGATAAAAGTTCTGCTCGTTTGTGCATATGGAGAACACGAACTGGGAATCCGACTGCAACATCTGCTCCTAAATTTTGCAGCCTACCACTCACAACATTGGCTTTTACTGAGAATGTCAAACGGGCCCACTTGCATACTTGTGTATGGAAGAATGCCCTTCAACGTAACCCACCTCAGATGGACCCAACTATATTTGGATTCGAGAAAAACGTGAATACAAAATCTTTGAACACTGTGACAGTCGCGTCCAACGTCAAGCTAGCACCTGGTGAATTAATGAAGATGATTAGGTGCACATGTTCGAGTAAAACGCCATGCAAATATTCGAGGTGTAAGTGTAATGCAGCAAACATGGCGTGTACCATTTTCTGTGCGTGTAGTGTTTCAGAGGACTGCTGCAATGAACAGACATCACTGGCAGTAACGCGTAGTGATGAGTCGATCTAAGGAACTACACGGTCATTCAACTTGCTATTCACTGCATCTTGTGTGGTCCTTATAAAGTACTTCACCAATGATATTTGCAAACATATCACTTGTTATAATTTCTCGTACATTTCAGTTCCCACCTCCGTTTTGGAGTCTTTAACACTACTGCTGAAAATAGCAAAATGTTACTAATTTTGGTAGCCATTTTGATTTTTTCTGGAAAATCTGGGGATAAGCTGACCCGCTTTGTGACCAACGCAATCAGTTGGAAATGGCGAGCTGTACTGAATTATTTAGTAAAGATTTTTGACTTTCAATTTCAATATTTTCAATGGTATCGGCAGAAACTTGAATTTGGGGCCATCTTAGGTTTTGGCGGTTATAAGGAAATTGATCAACCCTGTCAGCTGCCCAGTAAAAGAAATCGCACGAGGAGACCATATAGTTATACGATATAGTGATACGATAATGCACCGAGAAAAAAACAGGTTAAGTGTATTGGCGACTGGACTATGGGCAGATGAGTGTAGACTGTAATTGCTTTGTTACTTTTCCAATTTTGGGGGCATTTTGGACGCCATATTGGGTTTCTCAAACAATTCCTTTGATCATATATAACAAAAGAGCATCACCCCATATGGCTAATTCATATCGGTAATCATGATTGGACATTTCAAAATGATAGCGCCTGATAGCCGCCTATATTTATAAGAAATGATGATTTTTTACCATATTTGCGGCCATTTTGGACGCCATCTTGGGTTTTGAGAGAATAGATTTCATATGACACATGAGAGTAACAGTAGGTTCATGAAAATGTGTCGATATGTGTATATACCTTACATTGTTTATACATATAATATCGGTTAATTCCGACGGACATAACATAATTCGCAACTTTTTTTCGGATTGACTAGGTTATACCGGCGTTTAATAATAACGTGATACAGTGAGCAACAATCCACTTCTGGTGGATATTAGAGTACCAACGTGTGCAGAAATGACCCCTCTGGTAAACAGAATTATATAAGCATGCATATTTGTCAACATCTTAGCAACAATATGAAGGATACGTGGTGAAATCTCAAAAAAATGAGAAAAGTGTGACACATTGGCGGCCATATTGGCCGCCATATTGGATTTTGGTAATCTTATTTTGGTCAATAAGTAACAATTATATATGTGCACGATGAATCATGAAGAAAAATCATCAAAATTCCATATTATCTTACCAATAATTCCGATCCAAGTTATATGGTGATATTGTATTTTTTCATAGCGGCCACCTTGGCGGCCATCTTGGATTTTGTCGAATAAAAAAAATTGCTCAACACTGTCAGCTGTCCAGTAAGAAAAATCTCACCAAGGAGACCCTATAGAATATTAAACCGCCGAGAAAAAAACTTAATACAACAAAACCAGGTTCAGTGCCTCGGCGGCCGGACTAATTTCAACTAAAAACAGGTAGTTGGATATACTAGGTGCTTAGCAAACTTTGAGTAGTATATATCCATCAATTGAATTTAGAATGTCCCGGTGGCACTGAAGGAGAAATGTTCATAAATATTTCAAAACTTTTAGATCCCCAGAGTAAAGGTTGATGAACTGTACCTGCAACTAGGTTATACCGGCGTTTATAAATAACGTGATACAGTGAGCAACAATCCACTTCTGGTGGATATTAGAGTACCAGTGTGTGCAGAAATGGCCCCTCTGGTAAACAGAATTATATAAGCATGCATATTTGTCAACATCTTAGCAACAATATGAAGGATACGTGGTGAAATCTCAAAAAAAATGAGAAAAGTGTGACACATTGGCGGCCATATTGACCGCCATATTGGATTTTGGTAATCTTATTTTGGCCAGTAAGTAACAATTATATATGTGTACGATGAATCATGAAGAAAAATCATCAAAATTCCATATTATCTTACCAATAATTCCGATCCAAGTTATATGGTGATATTGTATTTTTTCATAGCGGCCACCTTGGCGGCCATCTTGGATTTTGTAGTCCCGGTGGCACTGAAGGAGAAATGTTCATAAATATTTCAAAACTTTTAGATCCCCAGAGTAAAGGTTGATGAACTGTACCTGCCACTAACATTTCCGATGTGATGTTATCTTACACCCTGGCTCGTTTGTCTTTTCGGGGATAGTAACAACTTGAAATACCTGATAGTATAATGAACCGAGTGTTCAAGCGGCGGCACTCGAATACATCTCCTGTGCTGAGTATACCCGAGTCTGGGCGTCTTATTGATAAAACAAAAGACAGGGTGTAAGTAAGTTAATTATCAACCTAGCTGCCAGTATTCATGAATTTGAACAACCTACCAGCATGCTGTAACACGTCGCCACTACGCTTCTCAGCGTCACTCATACCACGCTGTCTGTTAAAGTGTTTCTGATCCAATTACCGAGGTTTCTCAACAATTGTGAGTCGATCATCCAGGACACCCACTATGTTACAGCAACAGTATTCTCAGTGTATCTGGGGCAAACACACCGTAGAGTACATCACTGACCTGTATTGCCTACCATAGTTTTTGAAAAAAATCCTAGTTCCCAGCACGGTCAAGATGGCTGTTTTTGTGTTTACACCAGGTTCATTAACATATTTACAGAAAATTTTATACTTGTATTTCTTTTATAACAAAAAATATCAAAAGTTGGGGTCTCGGCTCTTTTTCACCAGAGAAAGACAGAACTGTGAGTGTAGTTTTTGTAGAGGTTGGGGTGTACCAGAATGAGAATAATGCCGAGAAAAAATGTTCTTCAAAAGTGAGATTATTAAATATTTAAACTGTAAAATAAATTTTCAAAGGTTTCAGCATATAACTTATTTATGGTATTTAATTGCTCTAAGACTGCATCATAAACTATGAACAAAAAATGGACATGACGATTTTCTCCAAATTGTTGTTTCTCTTTACATTCATTTTAAATTATAGGATTAGTTTTAACCTAATTCATCTGATGCGTTGTTTGCAGCTGTGTTAAGCATCGAGTACCTGATCGTCGCGATTGTGTACGAACATATTAACTGAATTCACTAAATTTGATTCGAGCAACGCTTTAGCGAAGCTCGAATCGAATTTAGTGGATAGACGTGGTATTAAATTTTGTATTGAGTCCAAACGAATTTAGTGGACAGACGTGGTATTAAATTTCATATAGAGTCGAATTTACTGGATAGACGTGGTATTAAAATTTCATATAGAGTCGCAACGAATTTAGTGGATGGACGTGGTATTAAATTTCGTATAGAATCGAACTTAGTGGTTAAACGTGGTATTAAATTTCGTATAGAATCGAACTTAGTGATTAAACGTGGTATTAAATTTCATATGGAATCGAATTTAGTGGATAGGCGTGGTATTAAATTTCGTATAGAATCGAATTTAGTAGA
This sequence comes from Pictodentalium vernedei, assembly GCA_031216915.1. NCBI lineage: Eukaryota > Metazoa > Mollusca > Scaphopoda > Dentaliida > Dentaliidae > Pictodentalium > Pictodentalium vernedei. The sequence continues at coordinate 423,449,320 of CM062295.1, forward strand.
TAGACGTGGTATTAAATTTCGTATAGAATCGAATTTAGTGGACAGACGTGGTATTAAATTTCATACAGAATCGCATTTAGTGGAAAGACGTGGTATTAACTTTCGTACAGAATCGAATTTAGTGGATAGACGTATTAAATTTCGTATAGAATCGAATTTATTAGAGGATAGACGTGGTATTAATTTTCGTATAGAATCGAATTTAGTGGACAGACGTGGTATTAAATTTCGTATAGAATCGAATTTAGTGGATAGACGTGATATTAAACTTCGTATAGAGTCGAATTTGGTAGATAGTCGTGGTATTAAATTTCGTATAGAGTCGCAACGAATTTTACCTACTTTTATCAAATGAACACGCTGTTCAAACGATATTATGGTTTCGTCGAAAAGTTTTGAGTAAAACAGAAAATGCTTCTATTTTGAAACCAGAACAGTGCTCATGACCATGCAGCACGTTACGTTCATTTATAAATAAGATGGAGATGGTGTTTTTTGGTGATATTTACGTGATAAACAAAGGTATTGCTATAAACTTCGGAATTTTACATCAAAATGCTTGGAGTTACTATTTCAGAGACAGGGCACTATTAGCAGCCGGAATGCTGAAAACCGTTCGTGGTATTTCATTCGCTGAGCTAGTCATGGGTTTTCCATCGGGCTTAAAGTCCTTTCATATAACGTGACACTTTACAGCAGATCACCCAGATTCCACGCAGATGTGATAGACCACAGACTCAGGATGTCTGACTAATTATATATAAAATTAGACAAGTTATTGCTAATTCTTGTCAGAAATATTTATGGCGTAGACATCCAACTTTTCCATCATGAGAGGGTGATTCTTACTTGATCGGGTTAATTTTTGAGAAATTGACGTCTAAGTGACGAATAGAGGGTAGTTACTTTAAGTTGTAAGTAATAAAATTTGAGGGAACTCTAAATTTTCGGTAGAACTCTGGTTGAGGGTCGGTCGGTCGGTCGTATGACAAGATACATGTAGCTACACTGCTATATAACAACCGAATTACCTTGTTATAACAACTGAACAAGTTTGGTGGCAATCATGATTTTCCTGACCTAGCTGTCCATTTTCTCGACGCATCTCTAAATTACTACCCTTCCCATTTGATCTAGTACTTGACCTGGCGACCCAACCATGCCACACCACCCGCCCCTTCACCCAATGGTCCATCCCCGAGACTCGACTAAGAGGCCTAATTTCAACCACTTATTCCATTGCGACTTTGTGACCATTCCAAGGGAGACAAAATCGCCCGACTCTACTGCCCCGAGTGTAGCCCTTTCCAACCTATCCTTCATTCACCGTTCGACCCCACCTATCCCAATCACGAAACACTCATACCTTCAGAGCCAGAGATCCGACCAACTACTCCAACAGAATCTGACCGACCCAATCACCTTAAAAGTGTGACTCAGTCCCTACGAACAATTCCAAGTGTGACCCAATCCTATTTCGAGTCCAACTCTACCCAGAAGCCATACCCCATTAGTGGCCCTACTTCTCCATACATTAACCTTTCGACCCTGATCATGCCGATCACATAACATCCGCTATCATTGTAAACCACTGTGACATGTAGCCGCTGGACAATACAGCAACAAGGATATGTAGCCACTTGGATATATAACAACGAGGGCATGAAACTACTAGGGAGTGTAACCGCTAGGGTGGTAACAAATAGAATATGCAGATACTATAACTATGTAACCACTGTCATAGGTAACTACGAGGGAACAATCTAAAATAAGTTGGGTTAAAAATTAACCCAATTTATCTGGGTTGAGTGAATATGAACCCTATTGGGTTCAATTCACCCAAGCCAGTTGATTTGGGTTTATTGTTAACCCAACTGATTTTAGAATGTATGTTATCTCTGGGTGGTACCCACTGGAATACGTCTTCACGCGGATATGTACCCACGGCGGTAGGCAACGACTTAGATATATAACCACTATGATATGTAACCTCTAGAATATGTAAAAATCACGATTTATAAACAGTAGAATAGGTAACCATTAGAGTGTTTAACCACGAGGGTATCTAAACACTAATACAACCCGAATATGTAACCGCAAAAATATGTAATCACGGGGATAGGCAACCACTAGGATATGTAACCACTGCCACATGTAACCACTGGCGTAGGCAACCACTACGACATGTAACCATTAGACAATGTAACAAATGGGTAGGTGACCACGAGTGTACGTATAACTAAAAGTGTGGAATCCACATCTTATCTATCTTGTTGCTATCTTCTTATAACAACTTGGCTATCTTGATATAACTAAGTATTATTGTGGGGGTGGTGGCTCATTTGATAGAGATGCAAGCTGCAAGCCGAGATGTCCTCTGTTCGAATCCCACCTGCGACAAACGCGTTGTGTCCTTGGGCAAGACACTTCACCCCCATTGACCACGTGGGGGCGCGGCGACGTTGTGTTCTGAGGCGTAATGCACGTCGATGGCGCACCTGTCTTCAACCAATGCTAACCCAGGGAGTGTGGAGTTAGTGTGTTGGGGAGCTGACAGTTGCTCGGCGGTTCTCTACAGGTACCCCGGCTTCCTTCACCCGTAAAACTGTCGTGGTCATGATTAGCCATTGTGCAGAAATATGTGACCTTAAACACCAATAAATAAATAAATAAATATAGTGTGGCGCAAATACGCTGTCGTTTTATAAGTTTCAAGATCAACTAAAGTTCCATGTCTTTGGAAAATCAAGACCCCAATTCAAAATCTTAATCTCAACATATGTCATTCGGACCTTCGCAGTATCGGAGAATTGGGTTTGGGGAATATCGAACCTTTTGAGCATTGGACTTTCGGAGTATTGGGCCTTTTGAACATCGTATCTTTGGAGTATTGGGCCTTCGTAATACCTGACCTATGGAGTATTTGGCCGTCGATGTAATACGCCTTTCGATGGTAATAATCATATCATGGAATGAACTGCAAATCAGCTGCGTCCAAATATTTTTGTGAGTTATCGCCTGTGTTGAGCTTAGGTGGCTGGGGATTGGCCATTCTATAGCTTTGCACTTGTAATCAGTTCCCTTCGTTTAAAAAAGAACCACTATTTGGTAAAAAAAATAAATGAATGAATGAAAACATTTCGAAAGAATGAGTCTATTCCGCCACTGCAGTGGTAACATCCTGCCTAGTTAGAAGCCTAATCTACTTGACATGATAACTGGGGTGGAATATTCTTTACTTGTTTATTGTTTTGTTTCTCAAATTATTACCGCTCTGTTTTGTTTTCCAAATTTTTATTTCTTTCTGATCTATCGTGTGCAAACAACTCCCCTTAAGCGAATCTTTGTTCCTTGACACTCAAGTGGAGGTTTAAACAATGAGAAGACTCCCAGACAATCCAATTGCGCGGTTTCCTGAAAAGTGTCAAGGGATCCCACCTCTTTTAATTGCTTAAGGAAATGAAGTTCATTGTGAAAAAAGTGTCGCCGCTTTAACATTTTTTATGTAGTGCTATGCACTTAACACGCCCATTCCATATTCATACTCTCAACACGCCCATGCCATATTTATACCCTTTAACGCGCCCATTCCATATTTATACTCCAATAAAGTGACAGATAATTCATTTCAGTTCTTAAGGGGTCGTCCTACCTAACTTTGGTCAATTTGTTGACGTTTTTACCAATGTCGCCGAAACAGATATGAGAAGTAAGGAAAGGCAAATTACATATCAAAATAATGCGTAAAGTGCATAGAAAAAGGCGTATATACATTTTTTCGGGAAGGATTGTGAATTTTGTGATTTTGAAGAAGATTAATTTGCCAACGTCATAAGTACAGATACAGATTTTATTTACTCTTATAAAACCATCATACGATGGTACATACGAGTTAAAAAAGTTGTTACAAATATGTCACTCCTCGCACACCACGAGCGCATTATTTTGTCGTTAGTTTTTAAGGTCTGAATGATTGGGTCTATATATTCCGCGAAAAAGAGATTATGAAAATCGCCTTGCTCCATTCAGGGCGCAGCTCAACGACCATCATAATCCCTATACGCGAAATCCTTGTTGAGTATCACACTGACAGGGCGTAAATTTACCGTTGCGTTTTAATCATCTAAAAAACCCACCACCAGCGCATTATTTTGTCGCTAGTTTTTTAAGGTCTGAATGATTGGGTCCATATATTCGGCAAATAGAGATTATGAAAATCGCCTAGCTCCGTTCAAGACGCAGCTCATCGACTATCATAATCCCTATACGCGAAATCCTTGTGAGTATCACACTGACAGGACGTAAATTTACCATTGCGTTTTAATCATCTAAAAACCTAGCGCTGAGGGTCGGCGGGGGCAGCAAAAATAAGTGATAGAATCAGTCAATAAAATGAAAAGGTTTTAAGTGTTTTCTAGGTTCTTACTTCGTTTCAGGATTTCCTAGTTATCTATATCTCCCAAAGACAAGTTTATGAATTTCTTTAATAAACTTACACAATAATTTAAGGGTATGCGGGTCATTACTTGTTATTAGCATTGATTGATTTGATTGATTCTCTATTCAGCAGTATACTGGCAACGTACATATATACATAAGATACTTTATTTTGCAGTATACCAGCATTTTGGTTAATCACATATCATATATACATTAATTAGATTAATACATAGCAAATATACCATAGGGAGAGGACATAGCCATATTGGCTCTCTAACTGTTGCCACCCAGAAGTATGAGTCATATAAATTGTATAATATAACGGTGGAAACATGCTGTATATCATTCACTAAGCTATCAGTGAGATGGTGGATCGGCAAAATATTCTAGGTCTATGTCAAATTTAGTTGCTACGTAGCTGAGAGCGGGCGTGAATAGTCAAGATTGCGAGATTGTCCAGACCTTATCTTGGTTAAGCAATTGTAGGACACTGCTTACGTGCTGTGCAAGGAGAATATCACACCTATCACCTACGACAGCATGGAGCTCGTGTCGCGATTTGGACACACTCCAAGTGTATATAGCGGAAAGGCCTCAGATAATAATAATAATAATAATAATAATAATAATAATAATAATAATAAAAATAGAGTTTGGTTTTTCACAAAAGTAATAGCCAGATAGGCTGAGGGTTCTATTCCTCATATAACACAGTCAGGGCAGTGAGGATTGTCGCAGAAGACATTTCCTGTGTGTGAGGAGAGTAATTTTAACTTGAATTATTTTTTGAAAACATCTCTGTTCATTACGGAACGCAATTCAATATCGAGATCATTCCATATTCTCGGGTGAGTGTTGATTGGTAAGCTGTCAAAAAATTTAGTCCTTGTCCTGTTAACATTGAGAAGGAGGTCCGTTCGTCTACTGGCTCGTCCAGTTCGATCAACGAAGGGGTTGAAGAAGTCACCAAACGATGCAGGCAGCATACCGTGGTACCAATCAAAAACAAACAGACTCGATTGCAGTTTGAAAAGATCATTCACTTTTAAAATTCTTTTGTTTTGAAATAAGGGGTCGGTATGTGCATTATATCTCCTGTTATTAATTATTCGGACGGATCGCTTCTGTAAAAGGAACAATTTATTAACAATTTATTAATAGTTTTGGCGTCACCCCAAATATTTATTCCATACTTAAGATGGGAATGCACTAACGCATAGTAAAGGGTTCTCATAGCGTCTCGGGAGAGTATGGATTTGGCTCTGTTCAAGGCAAAATTCGCTCGGGCAATTTTGGAAGAAATATGGGAAATATGGTATTTGTAAGATGGACTGTCATCAATATGTACACCTAAAAATTTGAGGGACTTCTCAGCGTCATTTGTACTTACTCTGTCAATGACATGACCGTTGATTGCTATGTTACGCTGGATTATTACCGTCTTCTTAGAAGATGGGTTGATTAACATATATTTAGTTTTTGTGGCGTTCAGGGAAATTCTTTTTGTACAGCACCATTCGAATATGTTCTGTAATTCGTCGTTGATGTAGCTAACCATTTGTACTGGATCATTACCTGTGATAAGACCAGTAGTATCATCGGCGAACGATAGGAGATTCAATGATGTTGCCTGAAATATATCATTAACGTATATTAGGAAGAGGATGGGGCCTAGGATCGAGCCCTGCGGAACACCACATGTTATTTCGGCCTGTTTTGATTTAGTATCACAATAAGTCACATATTGTAATCTGTTTGTTATGTAGCTTCTAAAAAAGTCATTACTTAATCCCATGAAGCCGTATCTATCTAATTTCATCAGTAAGATATTATGGTCTATAGTATCGAATGCTTTGGAGAGGTCAAGAAATATAGCCAAGGTGCTATTTTTTACATGATTTGTTATTTTCATCCGAGATAGTTTTTAACAACTGCATGATAGGGTGTACTATGCATTTTTCTAAACCCATTCTGGTTTGGATTTAAAACACTGAAGCGGTCTAGGAATTTTGAAATTCTTACAAACATGAGTTTCTCGAGAATTTTGGAGAAGGTGGGCAGTATACTTATCGGTCTGTAATTAGTGAAGGAGTGCTTATCGCCTGCTTTGAATATTGGGATTATTTTACCTATTTTCATTCTTTCTGGGAATGTGCCTTGGGAAAAGGAGCATTGGCAGATATGCGTTAGAGGCGTTACAATGCGGTCAACAGTTTCTTTGATAAGTTTTGAGCTTAGCTCATTACTGTCCTTAGTATTTTTGGACTTCACGATGTTTTTCACTTCGGGTTCTCATGTGGGACCTAAAAAGAAATTATTCTCGTTATTTGGAAGAAACTCACATGGAGATTTATCAGCGTTGGGTATTTTGTCTCTTGTTGATTTCCCAATATTTACAAAATAATTATTGAATTCTTCAGCTATTTTAACTGGGTCGTTGATTTCTTTGTTATGGTGGGTGAAGGAGTTTGGTGGGTCTCCCATGTCTATACGTTTTTTATGGCTCCATTTAAAATCTGCCCTGTTCTGCGAAGGTTATTTTTATGTTCATTAAGAACAGTTCTAAAGTAATGGGTTTTATTCCTGTTTTTGAGTTTATTGAATGTTTTACAATATTTTTTGTAATTATTTATGTTCGGTTCGGTTGGGGACTTTAGCTTTTTATTATAGAATTTGTATTTCGTTCTGGATGAAACTATTAATCCTCTGGTCATCCAAGGTTGTCGCTGTATGGGTTTCTTACTGTTACTGACGCGTTTGGAGGGGAAAGCTACTTCGAATAGGTTTAGAAAAATATTTAAAAAGTTATTGTAGGCTGTGTTGAGGCCATATGATTCTATTACTGACAGAAAGTCACATTGAGACAGAAGCAATTTGAAGTTTAGTATAGTTTCTGCGTTTATTTTAGGAGTCCATATGTAGGAATCTTCAGTAACTTTAGGTGGGTCGAATTCAATATGAAAGATGCCAAAGTGATCCGATACATCTGTAATAATTATACCAGACACCGAACTCGATGTGATTTTGTTGGTAAGTATATGATCATTGAAGGTGGCTGAGTGGTTTGTTAATTGGGTGGGTTTAGTTGTAACAGGTACGAATCCTTGATTAAACATTAGGTTAATATAATGTTCTGTTTTGGTATGGAAGTCGTATTTAAGTAGATCGATGTTTATATCATACATAATATAGGAACTTATTCTTTCATTATTCAATTTATCAAATATTTCATTTAGTTTGGATGAGAAGCAATCAATGTCTGCTTTAGGTGGTGTATTTGGCTGATATATAACACCCACAACTCTTCGTGACCTTTTCGTGTTGACTTCAATGAACATGGATTCTATTATGTGGGGAATAAATACCGATAAGTCGTCACGAATTTTATAATTGATATTTATTTTTTTTATGTTGGGAGATTATCAAGCGATCTTGTTCTCATTTTGCCGATTTGAAGAAGGTGGTCTATCTGTCTACTGGCTCTTCCCGTCCGATTAACTACCGACTGAAAAAGACATTGAAGGATACTGGCAATTTATTGTGGTGCCAGTTAAGTACGAACAGACACACATGGAGTTTAAAGATGTCAATTACCTTAAGAATCTTATTGTCCAAAAAATGGGGATCCGTATGGGCGTTATATCTCTTATTATTTATTATGCGGAGAGAGCGTTTTTGTAGGAGCATTAATTTTTTAATTGATCTAGCATTTCCTCATATATTTATTCCATGCATTGGTTGGGAGTGTATCAGGCCATAGTAGAATGTTTTTTTTATAGCTGCACCAGGGAGTATAGATTTTACTCTATTTAATGCGAAATTTGCAGGAGCAGTTTTTTTTTGGATGAGAGGTAGGATATATGGTATTTGTACGACAGACTCTCGTCAATATGTATCCCTAAAAATTTAATTGATTTTTCTGTTTCAGTTAGACCTACTCTTCCAATAATCTTCCCATTGATTAGTATATCGTGGTGGAGTATTACCCTTCTTCTGCTTGATGGGTTAATTAAAATATATTTGGTTTCTGTAGCATTCAGAACAAGACGGTTTGTGCAGCACCATTCAAATATTTTCTTGAGTTCTTCGTTGATAACAAGAGACAGGAGATTTGGATCAGGACCCGAGGAGTGACTAGTAGTATCGTCAGCAAAAGATAGAAGGTTTATTGATGTCGCATGATATATATCATTAACATATATCAAAAACAGAATAGGGCCGAGAATCGAACCTTGTGGAACTTCATGCGATATATCAACTCGGTTAGACTTGTGGTCACCGTATACAACGTACTGAGGTCTGTCCGATAAATAACTTCTAAACCAATCATTATTTAATCCCCTGATACCATATCTGTATAATTTATTTATTAAAATGTCATGATCTATTGTATCGAATGCTTTGGAAAGACCCAGGAATATTGCCAAAGTGCTGTTTTTACTTTTTTTTGTTGTTTTCCTCTGATATAGTTTTAAGCGATTGCATGACTGTGGTTTTTCCTGAAACCATATTGGTTTGGATGTAAGATGCCGAAGCGATCCAGGTATTTTGAAATTCTTATCGACATAAGTTTTCTAAGATTTTGGAAAATGTACAAGCTACGCCCCTGGGATAGAAACGAAAACAACCCAACGAAAACCGAATCCCAGCTCCCGTGAATGGCACTGGCTGGTTTTGACCGTTACATTGAGTACAAAATACATGGTTAGTACTTGAACAAATTCTAAGTCCTTGTAGCAGATTTCGACAAATGCACGTGGAGCTTTAAGCGTTGTAATAGGGCAAAGTACGTAGGAAAGACGACAATTACAAATACATTTCTTGAACAAATACATTTCCTTCATTTTTTGCGTCATAAACACGGTCCATGACCCCCGTTGGACCCTCGTTCCAATGAGGGGTCACAAGCTAAGCCCCTGGGATAGAAGCTAAAAAATAATGAAAATTGAATGGTAACTTATATGAGTGGCGCTGACAGATTTTGGCTGTTACGTAGGATAAAAAAAACAGAGGGCTAGTAATTTGAGCAGATTCCAAGTCCTTGTAGCAGATTTCAACAAATGCGTAGGGAGCATAAAACATTGAGAAGGGCAAAGTACGTAACCCGGTCGGAGTGAGCTTGTTGTGTTCAATCATTGGGGAACACCCATCTATGCCTTCGCGTGCTTTTCAATGTACGGACTTAGATTGGGGTCTGAAAAGGCAAGGTCAAATTCCCATTCTCCCGTTACTATTCGGAATTCGATTTCAGTGTTCAGTTCGATTCCAAGCCCGGAGCCGGCGCAGGGCACCCGATGATGCCCATCCCCTCCCCTTCCATGCCCATTGAGAAGGGCAAAGTACGTAACCCGGTCGAAGTGAGCTTGTTGTGTTCAATCATTGGGGAACACCCATCTATGCCTTCGCGTGCTTTTCAATGTACGGACTTAGATTGGGGTCTGAAAAGGCAAGGTCAAATTCCCATTCTCCCGTTACTATTCGAAATTCGATTTCAGTGTTCAGTTCGATTCCAAGCCCGGAGCCGGCGCAGGGCACCCGATGATGCCCATCCCCTCCCCTTCCCCTCCCCTTCCATGGCGAAGACAACCACATGCCCCTCCCGACCTCATGGCCCATAATTGAACCGAATACGGAGGGGGGGGGGGGTGCTCACACCATCGCATTTCCCCAACCGCCTCGAGAGCTTGAAATAGAATAGAATACCAGGTACCAGGAAATAAACAAAAAAGAATTCTAATATCCAGCTTGATCCAAGCAAACCGGGGAGGAGAGTCGGGAAAACACACATTATCATGGATCATTGTCATAGAATTTAAGGGGTCCGATCAGCCTGGTAAGTACGCAATGTAATTATCTAGCGAGCACCATAGTCCTCCTCTGTGATGTAACCCCCGCCCCCTATAAACCCATTATCAAGGTAGGGGGTCTACCCTTTCTAACCTCACTGAGCTCGTTGGCCTTTAGTGACTATCATGCCTGTTTTGAGGAATCTTACGTTTTAACTTTTACAGGAGTGAGCTCAAAACTCGTTGTAGAGAACAAAAATATATAACACTATGACATATATATATATTGGCCATGTAATATAATTGGTGAGCATCATAGTCCTCCTCTGCGAGGTAACCCCCGCCCCTGTAAATCCCTAATCAATGTAGGAGGTGTACCCTTTCCAAACTCACTGAACCCGTTGGCCCTTAGTCCTTAGTGACTATCATATCTGTTTTGAGGAATGTCGCGTTTCAACTCAAAACTCGTTGTTGAGAACAAAAGGAGAACAGAAACATGTAACACTATGATATATATACATATATTGGCCACTATTTGAGACGAGCTCGGGGAGCCCGCATCAAAGAAGAGGGGACGTAAATGAAGAAAACGGTTGTTGGTGAAGCATCAATTAAGTAGATTAGTCAGAGTCTGCATTGGGCAGTACAGTTTCTATCGAAGTTTGTTTTACAAATCTTCCAATTCTGACATTTTAGTTAGTCGGCGCACAGTATCATTTTTCAGTTTGTTAAAAATGACTCCATCGGCTGTCCATGTACCTACAATTTTGGAATGTTTCTGGAGGTTTCTGGCTCGCATTGCAATCTTTGCACGGAGCTTGGTTAAGTCTTCGTTGAGGAAAAGTTTAGCCTGTGCAGATGCTGAGGTGGATTTTACACTTGTTAATTTAGATGAGTCAAGGGTTTTTAGTTTAGCCTTGGATTTAAAAAGAGCATTACGATGTCTATAACTGTTCAAGCGAAAGATAATAGGTCTGTGAGAGGCAGCTGCTGTTTGTGGTCCTATTCGATGGCTGCGTGAGATATCACTCAACTGTAGCGGTACTCCAACAGTCTTGGCCATGTCGAGTATGATTATATAGGTGTTCTCCTGTGGAGTCTGCGGGACTTCCAAAAGTCGGAGATTTGTTCGAAGGCCGTACTGTTGAAGGTCGTCGAGCTCATCAGAATGTCGACAAATTGTCTCATCACGTTCCTCAACGGAATTTTCCAAATCTTTGATTTTCGCTTCCATTGACATGAGACGCGGGTTAACTAAAGTATTGATGCCCTTATTGACAGCTTTACTAACAATTCCTTCCAAGAGTTCTTGCACGGAAGCGTCACTCAAAGCATTCACAAATAAAATGGGGGAATATTCGTTTCTTGAGAGGACGAAGTATCCATATTGCTCATTTCTATCTGATTTTGAGAGTTTTTCGGTTGAGTTTTCTGAATACTGCCGTGTGATAGATCTGTATCGGAGTTATCAACGTCAGATTATTCCAAAACTTCCCACAGAGCGTACAGAGTCGGGTGTTGACTTGGGCTTCGGTTTTTTTGTCTTTGGTGTTACAGGGTGTGAGTCATCGGATTCTCGGCGTCGCTTGGGTTTCTGTTTTCTTCTACCCATTAAAAGTGACAGTTTTCAGAGTCGCACATCTATGAGTTTAATGTTTACCTTAGACGGAACAACTCTAATGTTTATAGAGTGCAAATGGAAATAAATTATTTTAACCTTTTTTACTTATCAAAAGTTAATAACACTTAACTCTTAAAGTCCTCGAGTCTACACAATTGTCTATACAATTGTCGAAATATGGGGTAGTCTGTTGTTCACAATCGGATACAAACAGTTGCTGAATAGAATTCATGCAAACTAACACTTGATCGATACCTGTTCAAGAGTTGAAAATAACAAAAGATTTTGAATGAGCAGAACGAAGAGTCTAAGTCGTGAGTTGTGAATCATGAATAGGGAATACCACTATACAGCTAAAGACGAAACACACAGGGTTATCACATATTTACCATGTATGGCTCTATTTTCACAGTATTTTCGCAGTTAAGATTACCACTACCATCACTAAATTATCACCAAATTATCGAAAATCCAAAAGAATACTAATCGCGCTATCTCAATTTTGTTTCAAATTATGCTCCTGAACTTCTAAACTTATAGTATTTCTTAGAGATCAACTTGTTCCAATATTGAAGCCAGAAGCTCCTGGCATCCCAACACGTCACGAATCTCTGGCGAAATTCGCAAAAGAGCCGACAACATTGAATCCTTGGATCATCTTTAAATTACTTCTAGAAGCGGATTGGACAAAATAAGCACACGAAGATATTCTTAGAACATAGTCCATGTTAGTTAAATCAAAATGTCTCCGATCCCATTATATACACCACCAAAATAGAAAATATTTCCAGCATCGAGCACCGAAAAAAATTAGCTTCCATCCATCTTGATCATCGCGTGGGCTTCTTGCTTCATTTTAAATTTGATAATAAACGTCACTAAGGTATTTTTTTACGTAAACTGGATAATTTGGTACATTCAAGTATATTGTGGTACTCATCGCCAAGCTCTAACTTCCAAAGATTGCATAATCGTTCTTCCCGCAATAACCCCGCCCGTCGCCAAGTTTCTATTGGTACCTTATGATTTAAAATTCGAAATTTCAAAAGGGTAATTGCCTCTGTCCTATTCAGATTCGTCAAATACTTTTCCATACCAAAATAGTCCTTAAAAATACGATATGTTCTCGATTTCGATGATTCTCGCTTTTGTACACCCCACGATTGCAGATATTGGTCTTGTAGTCGTTGTTTAACAAATTGCCCGACAATTCCTGCAGGATTATACGCTTGAATATACCAAATATCAGAAAGCCCGCAACTGTCAAGTATTCCTTTTGTTCTTTTTAACCAGGGATTTACATAATTACCCGAGACTGTTAAATTATACATGCACTTGTATAAAATCGCTGTCAATTTATTTTGACTTCCAGAAATTATATTTTCCCAGACGTTTATCATGCGGACTTTTATTGCTATATCCATTGGGAATTTACCAGTTTCGCCATATATCATATGACCACATGCGGCTTTTCGCAAGGTGAGCGTAAATTTAAGATACTTTAATTGGATCTGGTTGACTGATTCATTGTCACCAAACCCCCAAACCTCACTTCCATACATCATAATCGGCGCGATTAATTTATCAAAAAGGTCAATTTTGCATATCAGTGATTAATTGTGATGTCTACATTTCCGTATTACGTAAAACATGGCCTTATTAGCTTGGGAAATTAATTGTTTTTTCGCCTTAACAAAACTTCCTGATTGTTGAAATATGATAATTAATATTAATAACTCTTTGGCCAGCCGCTGATTTGTCGCGGTCCTCATAAGAGAAGGCCATCATTCCCCCTGCACCCCACCCCCTCTTCCCCTCCTCTCCTCCCAGCATTCAGATATAAACTGCTTAATAGTGTCCCTCACTTCCTCTTTTTCAATTTCTTCAATAAGCATTCCTACCCTCTCCCTCGTGTCCCCCTTCAGCCATCTATCCTTTGTTTCTTCACCCCACTTCTGCATTATTCTTCCAGTAAATTTTATTCTATGAGGTATATACTGTGGGCATTCCAAGAGAAAATGTTCCAGGGTCTCCACTACTCCAGAGTGGCACATTTGGCATCCCTTTTCCCCATCTCTCCCAATTTTTCCCCGAAGCTCCAGTGATCTTGATCTCAGTTTGAACAGCAGTGACCCTCCAAAGGTGCCATCTAGGTACTTCTCAAAAGCTGGCTTTTCTTTATATTGTAACCCCTGCAGTGATCTTTTCACGCTAACCCCTGCTCGCCAGTTTCGATTGCAATCTTCCATGACTCTCTCTTTGACAAACCTTTTGCCTTCTTTCATTCCTACTTCTATGTTTGTGACCTCTATAGAGTAATTGTCCATTAGTTCCCTCACATGTTTTGACCACCCCGTTTCTATATTAGAATTCCAAATGGTATCGAGCATCAATTTGCACCACCGGTTGTCAGGCAGGTTTCTCAAGTAGTTAAAGTAACACAGTTTTCCCAAATCTACCCTGTCCTTGATTTTCATCCACCCAAGCTCCCCCCTTACTGCTTCCAAAGCTGCAGCATTACTCGACCCTGTTATCCATCTGCCGGCATCATTTTGAGTATTTTCCAACTTCTTAGTAACGGTTTGGTTTCATGGAATCACGTCCGTGCCATACGTTATACTTGGTAAACCCACCCTCTCCCACAGTGTTTTCCCCACAAAGACCTTGTTGAAACTATTTTTCCCTAAAAGTTTTAGTTGGTTCAGAATTCTTTTCCCCTTCAGAATCAGTTTGGCTGAGTAATTTCTGTACACCCCTCTTCCCGTTATATTTATGCTTACCCCTAGATACTCATACTCTCCCGTTTCTCCTACAGTGATTTGTTTGCTTTCCCCTTCGGGGATTGAGAACTCCCCCACTCTCCATCTCTTCGTCATATCTACCTTGCGTCCAACGGGTATTACCTTGCTTTTATTTTCATTTAGTTCGAGCCGCCAAGTGTTCCCATATCTACCAACAATTTCCAGCAGTTTCTCTAGCCCCTGTTCAGTTCTAGACATTAACACCATGTCGTCCGCAAAGAATAAGCCTGGTATCTTTATGTCTCCAACATTTACCCCCTCCGCACTCTGAATTAGTTCGTCCCCTAAATCTTTAACATACAATGCAAACAAAATCGGTGAAAAGATACACCCCTGCTTGAGGCCTATATCCATAGGGACTCGTTTTGTAGTGATACTCCCTAGACTGAGTTGGCTTTGCACATCTGTATACAGTGCTTTCATGATTCCCACAAAGTCACCCCCCAGTCCGATGCCCTCGAGCTTCCGCCACATACCTTCCCTCCACACTCGGTCGTACGCTTTTTTCACATCTAGAAATGCCAGAAACATCTTTTTCTTTTCAGCCTTTGTTGATTCTATCAGTTGGGTGAGTGTAAATAGGTGATCAGTGACTCTTCGTCCTTTCCTGAAACCATTTTGAATTTCTCCTAAAAAACCTTTCTCTTCTATAACTTCCTCTAGTCTACCGTATATGACCTTACAGAATACTTTTCCGATGTTACTACTAACTGATATCCCCCTATAGTTATCTAGAACTTCCTTATCCCCCTTTTTGTGTATGAACGACACCTTACTTTCCCTCCACTCTCTGGGGACCTCTTGCTTTCGCAGAGCCAGGTTGAAAAGGTTTGTCAGGACTTCAATAAGTGCCTCCCCTCCATTTTTGAGGAATTCGTTCGGAATTTCATCAGTCCCTCCCGCTTTACCATTTTTTAATTTCGAGACCACGTTCCGCACTTCTTCTGCCGTTATTTCGCTACATACACGATTGGATAGGTTCTCCTCCACCAGTGTATTTCTTTTTGGTGGGGACCCACTGCCCCATCGCCTATCGTTTATCTTTTCCCAGTGCTTGACTAACTCTGAAGCGATACGGCCTTTATCTTCTGTACTTTCCCCATCCACTTTGATACTCTGCACACTACTTTTCCCCCGTTTATTTACCCAGTTCCAAAATACGTTTGAGCTCGAACCCCCCGTTTTCTTTATTGTTCTGGCAAGACTGCAATTGCGCTCCTTCCTATTATTATCCTTTATCTCATTCACCTTTTTCCGTGCCAGTTCATATTCTCCTTTCATTAGTCTCGTGTCATTGTTATCCACCCCTTTAAGCTTCCTACTTCTTCTGTAAGCAGCGCATTTTACCTTCCTTTCTTTTATAGCCTTTTTCAGTCCCTCGTTAACCCTGTATCCAAGCTCTCTCGTTGGGACCCTCACCCTTCCTATACACTCCTTCCCTGCCTCTGTTAGGCTATTTACTATGCCATCTGAAATACTCTGGACATTTGCATCCCTAGGTATACATTCAAGACTTGGTTTTAGTTTTTCCCGAAACTGCTTCCAGTCGGCTCCTTGTTTTAGTCCCCAAACTTCCTTGAAGGTATTTCTGTCTCTATTAGTCTTTTTGCCCATAATCTTAACTGTTATCAGGTTGTGATCACTACCCAAGTCATTTTTTCCCTCGTCATCTATTTCTACATCTATAACCTCCCTCCATACGCTAATGTCAGTGAGTATATAATCAATTATTGTTTTCTTATCGTTCCTCTCCCAGGTCCATTTACCCTTACATTTCGCATCCCTGTTCAGGATCTTTAAACCAAGCTCTTTTGATAGGTCCAACATCTTCCTCCCATTCGTGTTAATTTTCCTATCACCTCCCTGTATGCCATCCTCCTTATCCCCGATGTGCCCATTGAAGTCCCCCATTAGGGCAATACTGAACCCTCTGCTCCCAAGCTCTGTGATATTCGATCTAAGAGTTGTATATATTGAATCATTCCACTCGGGCTTACTTCCCTCCACTGCTAAGTATACAACACCAACGGCAACACTCCTGCTTCCTAACTTGATTTTTGCCCAGACTATTTCGTTGGATACTGGAATCTGAGTCCTTGCTTGATACCCAAGTACTTATATTCTTTCACAACGTCAATTTCATCGTCGTTAATTTTAAAAATCCTTTTAAATTTTCTGCTTCTACCGCAAACTATTATTTTACTTTTGTTTGGGTTAATTTTTTAATTTCCATAATAAACAATACTCTGCAAACAAATTAAGAAACTTTTGCATATTATTTACGTTTTCTGCGAAAATTATGGGGGTGTCATCTGCATACAAGAGGAGTGTCAACTTCAAAAATATTAGTAACTCCGATTCAATCTCTTCTGTTATAGTACCTAAACCATTTATGTCATTAGAACATAAATACTCCTCCAGATCATTAAGGTACATAGCAAACACAAAATTGGGGAGAGATTTTTTCCCTTGTCTTAGACCTACATTGCAGTTATAAGCTTCTGACAATTCACCCCACCCTTACCATGGACTTTATACAGCATAATATATTTTCAATGAACTGAAATACTTTACCGTTAATACCCATTGAGGTAATTATATGCCACTACCCGGCTCTGCATAATGTGTCGAACGCTTTTTAAAGTCTATAAATGCACAAAAACAAACGCTTTCCCCTTTTCTTTAATAAATCAATTAAAGCATAAAAAACAAATATATTATGTGTGGTTGAATAATTTTTCCTAAATCCTGCCTAACTC
This sequence comes from Pictodentalium vernedei, assembly GCA_031216915.1. Classification (NCBI taxonomy): domain Eukaryota; kingdom Metazoa; phylum Mollusca; class Scaphopoda; order Dentaliida; family Dentaliidae; genus Pictodentalium; species Pictodentalium vernedei. Next base: position 423,466,727 of record CM062295.1, read on the forward strand.
TCTGATATGAGATTCGCATTATTTGCGTACATTGTAAGGCGAGTGTTAATAATTTTTGTAAATAATTTCCCAAAACAGCTTAAAAGGGTTATTGGTCTGTAATTTTCGGCTAGCAATGTGTCACCCGTAACGAACCCGTAAAACCACAAAATGATCTGTAATTCGAAAGTCTTGTTCTCGGTGTAATGATAACATACTACAGACCCGGAGAAAGGAGTTTTATGACACACCCTCAGGGGTGTTGTGATGTTTTAATGCAATACCACCAACACAAAATTTGGATGTTCCGGGTGTGGCCATGTTGATTCCGGTCATGTTATTATAATGTGGTTCTTGCAGGAATATGCATTTTGGGCGATCGTAAGAATGCGGGGACGTGATCACGCCTTTCATTTGTTCGAGACAATGTATGGGTGGATTTGCAAACAAGTTTCAGCAAACACTTGAGGTGTTAATGTCAGAACTGCAGCAAAATGCTTTGAAATTCCCTCCACCGCCATCCAATATGTACTTGTTGTCATGACCTTTTTGTTGACGAGAATCGGAATCATTGCGCACTAAAAAGATAACCGGAACCACTTGTAAAAAAATAAAATAACCGCGTGTATAAAATCGGGATCATACACATAACCTAGAGTAATATTTATAAAAAGTAAGCTGAATGCTTCAGAAAGCACATTTTTCTCGAAGTAATATTCCAAGTGAACTGGAACTATATTGAGCGTGTTGATTTCCCCCGATGCTGTGAAGTTATTTACTTCTAAGTAACCATTGATCTCGACCGTGACTGAGTTGATGTCTGCAAAGGATCGATGGAAGATGGGTTGAAAATGATGCATTCTTGCTTTTAAATAGGATGCGATTGGGCGATGCTGTGAATTTAGGTTTTTCTAGGAACAATCCTACCAACAACGTGGATTAATGTCTTTTGCCATCGTTTTAAACCGACAATTGTGACAAATCTCTTTTTTCCGGAAATTGCCTCCCAAGTTGCATATCATAATAACCATAACAGCCGTCAACGTGGCCATAATGGTCAAACCTGAACGAATTATCGAATCCATGGTCAAAACTACCTGTATTTGAAATTTAAACAAGTGAAATGCCCGAAATATTCGTAATTTCTTTAGTATCCATGCCGAGTTGCTTGTAAATCTGACACACCAGACCACATGCGTTCATTTTCGTTTTTCAGCATCACAGTGTCTACAGTTTTTTGTGGTAATTTCTGAGAGGGCGACAGAAGCCAAATATTTTCCCATCATCTATAAATTAATTTAAATTGATAATTTTTTTTTATTTTACAGATATTATGAATTGATAAGGTGGGTGTGTTTGTTCTGATTATTATTATTATTATTATTATTATTATTATTATTATTATTATTATTATTATTATTATTATTATTATTATTATTATTAGTCAATTTGGTGTAACTTGTGATTGTACAGTAGCAAGCCAGCAAATAAGCCTTACTAGTAGGTCAAGAATAAAGACCCAAGCAAATACTGTAAATATCCTAAACTGGTGCAGGTCATAATGTACCAAGGCGAATGCCATGAATGTTGGCAATTCTCTGCTTTCTCAGACTTCTTATGCGAGAATAACTCAAGAAACTTTTCATGGCCTAAAGCAGCCACACAATGTCCTCTACTAAAACATTTGTATTGGTCATGATGACAGACGCATTGTAAAATTAGTTGCAGGCATGCTTCTTACATGCATGGAAATATCACTCTATGAGTGTTTTACTGATCATCCACACTACACATACTGTATCGGCCCTGACTAATAGCTTGTGTTGATATGCGAGCATAGGGACTGACGGTAGTTTGTTTAACCCGCCAGTCTCAAACCTAGGTAAAGGATGAGAGCAGTTATGTTTAAATACAATGGAACGGAAAATGTGGTTGCATACTTACACCTTGTCACTTGGGGAAGTGAAATAGCATTCTGCTGACACTTCAGCACATCTTTCTCCCTCTCTCTAGCTGCAGCTTCTGTATTTGTCCATTGATAAGCATAAAATGTGTATGTACAGTTTTATCCTATTAACTGAATAACCT